>OZ005689.1:24001844-24216690 GCA_963930775.1 Cliona cf. orientalis
TGTACGTGAAATGCTGGTCCTATCGCCTGCCTGTAGCTATGAGCTAGCTATAGCTAGTCAGCCTTGTTGGTCAACAACTGAGCCGCCATTCCAGGGTAAGCAAAAGTAATATTTTCACGATAGCTAATATGCCAAGAGAGTCCATATAACTTCAGTTCTTATATGAGCGTGTACTTCCATCACCACAACAATGTAAAAACGGCGTAGTGCAGAAGTAGCTACCCAAGTGCCACGATTCTCGAACTGGAGTGACGGCCGGGATCACGAAATTTAATTGCAAACATAGCTTACCGGGCGCTCCACACGTCATTGTGGGTGTTCGCAATTTGACCGTTCAATGGCGATGCAATGCGGGAGTCCGCGGAACGCGACGCTTGACGTTTCATGCACGCAATGCTCCAAGATTTTCCCTGCTTCATTTTATACGGGTGGAGCAGGCTACTAAAATTCTCCAGCCTTAGCCGGGAGGTGAATTTGACTACTTCAAATGGTAGCAACTGCATGAACTTGATCAACAATCAGCATCAAAGCAAATATCTAGTTCACTGCTAAGATGATCCAGAATAGGAATAGTAAGACTACATTTGTAGTAGTCAGAAATATTGTCTGCTGGGTTATTTTGGCGATGCTGCTGCCTGTTTGCTTGTCGTGGTGCTGCCTCTATAACGTCAACACTCTACTTCCTGATACACTTGTGAATGAAAATCATCAACCCTAGATCGAACATCTCTTATAGTTGTTCTGACTGACTCAATACAGGGAGAAAAATGGTTTGGATATCATTCAAAAGAGAACAGTGGAAAGGTTCTGTGGTAGAAACTCATTACTTGCACGAACGCCCACTTGATCTTGTTCTTTGATAGCACGATTGGCTGCCTACGCGTTAGCGGTAAAGTAGCAGCTGCCTTCCTGTCCCATCTTGATCTGTGGTTAGCGTTTTAGTGGCTGCTATTGAACCATGGCCAGTAGCCATAGAATCTCACTCTAAAGTTCTGGACAACCTGGAAAATGATGATTTTGATGACCTTGTGGCAGAAGGCAGTGATGACGACCTAGGCATGGATACAGACTACACTTATGATTCAGATAATTTATTAGAAGGTATTATTTCAAAAAAATTTTTGATATTGAAGCTACATTAATTATTCTACAATAATAGACGCCAATGACATGGATAATGAACATTACCAGAAATGGCCTATACACGGGTGGACATGACACGGACTTCCGGTTTAATGAATATACGGTGGTAGTTTGCGGAATACCGTAAAGCCTCGCAAGCCACATCCTTCAATCTCCGCACACGAGATTGAAGGGTGTGGCATGCGAGACTAAAGACTGCCTACTCTTCAGCGCGCACCTCCTTAAATTGCGTGATAATAATGGTCGCTAGTTGTGCACGCAAACTCGAGCTAGTTGGTAGCTATGGCGAATGTTGCGTCTACGAGTGCCAGGGCTAGACGATTGCGAAAGGCAGCAAACAACAAATTTTTTTCTGGATTCTACCGCGCTCTTAATGCTCAGTCATCGGCCTATCTAGAGTCGCCATCTACCTCAGCTACCCGGATGACAAGATTGAATCTGAGGCTACCTACAAACGATACTGTAGGAGACGAGCTACCTTCCAACTGTTTCTTGGTCGAGAGAGTGATAATATTATGTACTAGAAGACACAAAGTATATATTTGAATGAATTCAGACATGCATGAGCTATAAAATTATATGCATGCAGGGAAATTCTGAATACTTAAGTTTGTGGGAAGGGTACTCCAAGGAAGAGGCCTCTTGGATCTCGGCAGAAAATATTACTTCAGCAGCAATCCAGTAAGAACTACATTAATATAATTATTATTATACACTTAATTAATTTTGGTATACTACAGTGATTATTGAATCTTGATTTTCCTCTGGTATCACAATACTATTATAGATCATTTCAGTCACACACACCGTCGCATTGGGAAATTATGGATGCCACAACTCATTTCAAGGCCACCATTTACAGGAGCCTCAAATCAGGACTTAATTGTAATAACAGAGTAGAGTCGGAACTTAGGACAGATGGATGTTTTGAGATTCCTGTTTAACGGTAAAGAAAGGACACCCCCAAGTGGAAGAGGACTATTTTATGAATTAAAGGACTTTGGTGCCATTTATTTTAGTGATAATTGGCATGTAGTTTATGATAAACTAGGTGATTAGAACGTAAGATTAAGTGGTCTAGCGTAGTCTACAATTCTGATGGTAGCATCAAGCCAAGGGTGTTTACTGAGATAATTTCTGTAACCATAGTCAAGAGTAGATGCTAAAATTTGATCCATGTATTATTAGCTAATATTACTTAGCTCTCAAGGTAGATATTATTATATTTAGCTGCATGCATACATGTACACTGTATATTATGTTTTATAGAGTTCACAATCATGATAATGTATAGCTGTTCAGTGATTATATTATGCCTAATGTGGGTTAACTTTGACCCACAATGGTTTGAGGGTACCCTATAGCACAGACCAGAACAGTTGAATGGGACCATAGGTTTGTGGCATCTGCCACATTACACACAATTACATACCACTGCATGATTCTAGCTTTGATTTTGTTTGTGCATGTATGTATGCATGCATACATCATTAATAGTGTGTACCCAGAGTTTTGCAAGCTTGCGGATAAGTCGCATACATAATATTATTTATTGGGAGTTGAATAACAATGAATAATGAGCAAATGGGTATTAATAACTCACAATAATGTACTTTGTATTGAATTAGGTACGTAAAGGAAGCACAGGCTAATATAAACAAACTGATAATAAAAAATACAATACTTCTCCAGTAAAGTCGTGTATCATTTAATTTTTTTGTTCAAATACCGTAAAGTCTGGTTAATAATAAGCGCACATGCTTATTAAGCGCATATTTAATAAGCGCATGCTTCCTTCCTGTTATTATTATCTAATAAGCGCATGCGCCCAATAAAGACGACAGTAATAGTCATCGTTCGATCAAGAGAGTTCCATGCTCTACATGGCTAGAACTAATCTACCAACCTATTTTCGGATAGCCAGCTGCATGAGATCGGCTATACTCAACACTTCGATGTTCCACTGAGACAGATTCGGACTCTTGACCGAAGCAAGTGCCAAAGAAATCGGCTATTTTCCACGGTTTTCTTCCAGCAATGGCTTCCGATCATACTCCCATGAACCAAGAAATGTTGTGTTCATAACTTGCTAGCTTTGTCATTGAGTGATAAGCGCATGCACTTATTAACCAGACTTTGATATTTTATTTCTCGTTTTTGGTTGAAAATTCTGTGAAAAAAATTATATATACATAGATAATTCAGTCATAGAAACAAAATTAATATGTACAAGAATGCATGCCTGTACTTACACAAGGGCTGAATCTGAAATTGTAGACACTCCTGCAGCAGTAGACTCTTCAGTTTTCAGATCATGTCATTGCTTTTCAAAGTTCATAGGTTTATAATAATCTTGTTGACTGGTTTTAATTTGAACATAATGATTAGACCACATGATGTTGTATTTGCTCACGTTGACAAGTTATGGATAGCGCTAGCATCCACTACAGTCACTTCGAATTTAGGCTTAGGATCATTCTTATCTTCAGGGGCCTCTTCATGAAATGACAAATCAAAATTAATATGACCTGTTTGGGCTTTATGCTCCTAACTATAGAATAATAGCTGCTACTTAATGATTGTTACAGTGACGGATCCAGGATTTCCTGAAGGGGGGTTCCAATAGTACAGTTGCGTGCAAAGCGCGCGCGAAAATTTGAAGCCACGCCCACTTGGGGGCAAAACCACGCCCATTTCGATCGTTTTTGAGAGAAACTATCAATTCTACTAGTCCAATCGATCTGTTTTTGAACGAATTTTCTGCTAAAGCATGCTAAGGTGAGCTATAGCAGTAGTTTTCTTAGTTCTGTAGACAGGGAGGGGGGTTCCATTTAGCCTATCAATCAGTAGTTCCTAGTGCTAGGTGCAGCCCAAGGAGGGGGTTCCATGGAACTCTAGTAACCACCCTGAATCCGCCACTCCTACAGTAGTACAATAATATGCGTAACTCACAAAGGTTTAGATTTAACTTCCTCCTCAGCTAAGTCAAGAGAAGCCAACGCTGCCATGACAAGTTTCAAGAAAGCAAATAGTTATGACTAGGCCTTTAGCAACTATATGTGACCGGATTTGGGAAAACCCTCCGTATGGGATTTTTTCAGAAAATTGAGTTTGATGCATGGTTGATAAGCTCTAGCATAGAGCTAACCCGCGTTCAAGTCTTAAATCAATCGCGCGCATCATTGAGATACAGCACTTTGTTTGTGATCGCACCACACCCCCAATAATAGAGAAATTACAGTCTAAAGGTACTGCTATGCATGTATATGGCGTTTCTGCATACTACGCGTGACCTGGAAATCAATTAAATGGACCTGGGCGGAGCCGTTCGAAATGAACGTAAAGATCGAGCAAGAGTTGAATTTTGTTGCTGACAACGACAGACGATTGTTCTGCGATGCCCAAGAAGCTAAAAAGGTGAGCGAACGTACAGTAGTTCGATGAATCTAGCTGTATCTAGGTAGAGAATTATAATTAGCGCCCATAGCAACGGGCTCTGTGTACGGCGGCCGTACTGACTAGGTAGGTCAAGATGAAGGCTTATTTCCCCTTGGTAGCTTACATTTACCCTCCGTAGGCGGTGGCAACAGTTAGTAGGAGGGTTCTTTGCATAACTATGACAAAAACTGGACTTCGATATTTTTTTACTTTTGATACTAATGACGCGCATTGCACCATATGCGCGTTTGACAAATATGCCGGGTTTTCTCAGATCCGGTCACATATGGCCTACAATGGAGTTGTGCATAAAATTTTTCATACCATTTGTTATAGCTTTCCTTGCTCTCTTAGCTGTATCCTTAGAATCTGGGGATGGAGGTATTCAGTTTGTAAGTTAAGCTATACTCACTGTGTGTCGATTGCTATCTCAGAAGCTTTCTTAGTACTTTCTTTTGTTGCATTTAACTTACAAACATGTTCGGTTTGGATTTCTTGCTAGTAGCTTTGATATCATTCGCGGATGTGATATAAATTAATTATTCCGCAGTGATAGTGAGCCCACATGAATAAGATAGGAAGTCATATATTATTATAATTACAATGTATCTTAAAGTAACTCAAATACTGCAGCACTTGATACTCTCCTCTCTTCTTATATACACTTGGTACTATAAAACATCATGCATAATACAGTTACCATATGTGACCCGCTATGGAAAAACCGACCTCTCGCGCTAAAATATGATTTTGCAGTAGGGGGTTCGATACTCGACTCGACTTTATTTTTTCGAATTTTTTTTTCTTTGGATATTCTGAAAGTATAGTCCTTTGCCCATCCATTTATAAAATTTCAGAGCAATCCGAGCTTGTTCAGTGCGTGTATCGCTCGAAAGAATGAATGGCGTTCAGTTTTAGCTAGCTACATGAACGGACCTACAGTGTTATTGATCTATTATAATCTATAAGTCGCGGTTGATCACCATGACGATACCCACGCTTAGTGAGCTACAGTACGTCAGTAGTGGCCGACTCGAGGCCCTTGTCTTGCTTTCGATCCTACACAGAGCAGCCGCTCACTCTCGCCTCCACGATCGACGGCACCAGAAGTCAATCAAGAAGATAGTCCCACCCATCCACCCCACCCCCTAATCATACAATACACTGTCATAATACTGAATTGAATTGTTTACTAAAATCAATATCAATGCTTAACTATCTATGTAGACCAGCAGAGCTCAACAGCAGCAGCCCAGTCCTGCCTGAGGGAGCCCACAGCCTTGAGCACAACAGTGCCTAGAGCTGTCTGAAGACTCAGAGAATCTAAGAGGGAGGGGGGGGGGGGTAGAAGAGAGAAAGAGATAGATGGAACGGGGGGAGAGGAGGGAACAGACAGACAGACAGACAGACAGACAGACAGAGAGAGAGAGAGAGAGGTAGAGTGAAAGAGAGAGTTAGAGACAAAGAGAGAGAGGAGGTAAGCCCTTCTCTCCTTCCCCCTCCCCCCAATTTCTACAAGTACAGCATACATGTACATGCACACACACACTCTTCAACATGCACACTCTCCCTGTTTACTATACATGTACCTTAGCTTTCCAAATGTTAAACAATGAGCAGACTGATCCTCATAGTGAGAGCATCACATCCAGTCAGTTGGTAGACTCGCAGTGCAGTACAGAGCCTTCATTTTCTACAATGAAGGTATAAAGCTTTCACAACCTGCACAGCGCAGTACAGAGTAGAGTCTATCGCTTATCTCGATATCTTCTCCCTAAGACCAGGACTGCTGTACTGGCGCTCTCTCTGTGGCCATCTTTCCCGGCAAATTCATTATGGCGCTAACCGCGTGGTGTGATACAGAGCGTATACGGAAACATTGAACGTTGAGCTATGTACGTACAAAACGCTCCGTTTCTTGAAAAATTGTGAACTGAGGCACGGGTGACCCGTGTACAATTTTTTAGCCATAACTCGGCTTAGGAAGCTTTTTAGAGCCTGGCTCTTTGACCGTTGAACTCTACAGTAAATTCTGCGTCGATCTATACTCAAAACACGATTTTCATGAAAAATAATTGTGAGTGGTCAGTTTTTCCATAGCGGGTCACATGTTTGAATCGAACTCTGAACTACTTATCATTGAGTATTGTATCATTATTATTAATTGAGTTTGTTGCGTCATACTATGTCATCAGTTAGTCTCGTGATCACTCAGTTTTGTGAAATGAAATTGTTTGGGAGGGACTCGTTGCACCACTCAAAGCGATTGTTACACTGAACAGGCTGGGAAGTAAGTCTGTAATTTAAGACAGCTAGCTACTTATATAAAAGGGTGAAGTTATTACATGGTCCTTCGAGCCGGATCCGCGATCTCTGCGACTTTCATGAGTAGCTAAATTTTGCAGGTATAAACGACGAGCACATGTTGACCTTCAACCCGGAATGGCTGACCTGGCGAGAAAGAAGCGAATATGAGCTGGTCATAAGGCCTCTGTTACGAAGACTATGGCGAAAGTTGATGCTGCATTAACAGCAGAGCCGGCCACCCTGTCAGGCCTTTCACTACTGAAACTTACTCTAAAGGAGGTCGAAGTAATTCGATAACTGGACTCTGAGGTGATCGAGCTGATTGAGGAAGAGGAGGCGCTCACAACTGAGATTCAACAGGCTGACGAGTATAGGGAGAGTATACACTCCTACCTGCTCAGGATTGAGGCCGCCTTGAGACCTGCCACGCCGCCCGCTGGTGGAACTACAGCCTCTGCCGATACAAGCAAGACCGCACCCTCCACGTCTACGACTGGTAAGTTGCCTAGGCTGAAGCTAAGGGCATTTGCTGCAGATTTAACACAATGGACCCCATTCTGGGAGTCCTCCGAAGCCACGGTACACACTAATGCCCAATTGACACCTGTGGAGAAGTTTAATTACCTCAATTCAGTCGTGGAATGCACAGCAGAGGAGGCTATCGCCGGATTGTCCTTGACGACAGCCAACTACGAACAGGCGGTAACAACTTTGAAGAAGCGCTTCGGGAACAAACAAAAGATCATTAATAAGCATATGGATGCCATACTGAACATACATTGTGTCGGTTCCCTCTTGCACTGATGTGAAGGGTCTGCGTCATCTATTCGATCAAGTAAGCTCCCACGACGTACACAGCCTTAAGTCAGGTCGTGGCGCATGAGAGACTTAGTGTGACATAGACCGTGAAACCCAGAAGGGACAGCAAACCCCTGCCTTCAGCCACAGCGCTAGTGTCCGACGCCAAGGGAGTTAAACAGGGATGTTGCTACTGTGGCAAGGACCATTTCCACGCTAGCTGCGATGTGGTGCCTGAAGTCGATGCTCGCAAACAAATACTTCGTAAGAGTGGCCGATGCTTCTCGTGCTTACACAAATGGCACCTTAGCCGAAACTGTCGAACCACGCACCGTTGTCACAAGTGCAACAGACACCATCACACCAGTATTTGCACGGCGGAAACATCGAGCGAGACCACCCCTGTGGTGACAACCAATACTCTCAATCTGAGTGCTCCAGAGTACATCCCAAGTACCACTGATACTACACTCTACCTTGAAGCAAGCAGAATGGTGCTGCTGCAGACGGCAGTAGCGGAGGTCTACCACCCTACCAACCAGACTAAGAGACGAAGCATAAGGATTGCGATGGACAGTGGAAGTCAGCGATCGTATTTGACAACCAAGGTGAAGCAGGACCTCCGACTGGAGGCAGTGAGTACACAGCGACTGTCGATTGCCGCATTCGGCTCAAGGAGAACACCGGCAAAACCTTGCAACGTTGTGAATTTAACGATTCGAACTCGATTCGGCCCTGATCTGGAAGTTAGTCTCTTCATGGTCCCACACATTTGCGATCCCTTGTCAGCACGACCAGTATCCACAGGCTATCAACACCTGTCAGGTCTCAATCTTGCGGATCATTGTTCGGAGAGTGAAATCGTAGAAGTCGACTTGCTTATCGGCTCTGACGTTTACTAGGATATTGTTACAGGAGAAATCATTAGAGGTGCTAGTGGGCCGGTAGCGATCAACACGAAACTAGGATGGGTCTTATCAGGCCCAATACAAGGGAATAATGTCACTTGTGTGAATTTTAACTCCAGTCACACCCTGCGGATTGACAGCTCAACCGATGTACTTGAGAAAGAGCTCCAATCATTCTGGGAGCTAGAGTCGTTTGAAGTCAGGGGAAAGGAGGATCCTGTACAAGAGCGATTTACAGAGAGTGTCCGGATGGTGGATGGGAGGTATCAGGTGTCCCTGCCCTGGCAAGAGTATCACGAGACTCTACCAACGAATCACGAACTTAGCCTCAAGTGACTCCACAGACTTCTTCACCGATTGAGACAAGAGCCAGGAGTACTGGCTGAGTATGACAAGATACTCCGAGAGCAACTAGCCAAGGGGATTGTTGAGAGCGTGGAATCTGGGGATGTTGGTGAGCCTGGACAGGTGCACTATCTGCCGCACCATGCAGTTATCAGACGGGATAAGCAGACCACTCAATCCAAAGCTGAAACGGAGATGACTCGTGTACATGTAATGTAACAGTGAAAAAAGCCTACTGCAATCAAACATTTTGTTGTTGCCATTCTGATGACCGAGTTTACTCTATGTGTAAGAAATTTGAGGGGTGGGATGGGTGGGGTATGGCGCTGGATCATCTTTTCTCATGGACTTCAAAATGCTTTCACATGTAAAACTCATCAAGGCTTTAGATCGTGACTTAGACGTGGTTTACAGACAGGTTTAGAAGGCGACTTGTAAAGTGGTTTATTGCGTTTACACTAAGCCAGCTTAAACTGGCTTCCGAACTGGTTTTCAAGAACTAGTGTAAATGGGGCTTTAAAGTTTGTACAGGGTTATATGTGTGACGATACGCCCACTCTTTGTGTGCATGTAGTAATGTCCAACTTACTCTGCATTGAAGATCAGATTTAGTGAATAGGAAGCCCACATGGTCTATATCGTTGATGCAATCCGAAAGTCACAATTCAAGGAAAGACGATGGCTTTGAACGTCGCAAATCTTTTAGAGGTGATTCAGTTCAGCAGTGCTGTAGCCACGTACATTCTATGAGACTTCCATAAGATAGAGAAATTCACGTTTAACGTTTACTGGTATTGAAAAGAAATCAGTATCTAATTGTATGAAAAAAGGCCACATTTTCATGTAGATACATAATTTATGCTCTATAAACAAATAAACAATCAACAAAACCATGGAGCTGTAACTACCGTGGTTCGTTATGAAAATAGATGACCATGTTTGACACCTTTATGAGAGGGAGAATTTCTACTCATCACACAATGTGTAGCCACGTCCCCAGGCTATGTTTTAACGTACGAGGCTATGGTAGCCGACTAGTGCTGAGCCCATGGGTGTCTGCTCATGTTCAATAATAATGAAATATCTTGGGCTAAAAAGCGCATGTTCAACAAGTTCATAGGTCCCTGGGTATAAAAGCCTACATCGTCTGGCTAACTCTGGCCTTTTTTTCTAGCTCGCTTGAGTGTTTTTAACAAAATCTGCATCACCGGGAACTCTGGCCTTTTTCTCTCGTTTTTCTCGCAGTTTTCGGCAAGCTCTTCAAATATTTAGCTATCACAATGGAAAATGAAGTAAAGCAATACTGAATGTATATATGACCGTCCCTAAGAAAATCCGCCATATGGGATTTTTTTGTAAAAGTTGAGTTTTATGTATGGTTGATACGCTCTAACCGGAGTTTAAGTTTCAGACCGACTGTGTGCTTCGTTGTGGGGATACAGCGTAAGAAATTGCGATCCAAAGGCATTGCTATGCCGTTTCTGCATACTATGCGTGACCCGGAAATCAATTAAATGGACCTGGGCGGAGCCCTTCGAAATGAACGTAAAGATCGAGCAAGAGTTACATTTTCGTTGTCAACGACAGCCAATTGTTCTTCGATGCCCAAGAAGCTAAAAAGGTGAGTTAACGTACAGTAGTTCGATGAATGTAGCTGTATCTAGGTAGAGAATTCTGATTAGCGCCCATAGCAACGGGCTCCGTGTACGGTAGCTGTACAGACTAGAGACTAGGTAGTCAAAATGAAGGCTTATTTCGCCTTTGTAACTCACGGTTAGCCTCCACAGACGACGGCAAAGGTTGAAAAAAGGTACTTCGGCATGAATATGACTAAAACTCAACTTTGACATTTTTTTACTTGCAGTACTAAAACGTATGGAACGCAAAACGCAACTCAATTCTATGAACAATGAATGTAATAGGTAGCGAACGTTCAAGCGGCCGCTACAGGGTTCATACGAACGTTCGCGCTGACTACGCAACCTTTACACGAATATGCTCACGCTGACTACATAACGTTTAGAAGAATTCATCGAAAGTCTGAGGCAAGTTTTGCTAGAAATGACACAAGATAGAGACGAACAGTTTCCCCATCACTTGGACGTCCAAAGGTACAGGTTAATGAACAGCAACTTTAATTTCTCCTTGATAACAATTTCAGAATAAAGGACATCGCTGTCATATTTGGCTGTTCTACACGCACTATAGAGAGGCATAAGAGGCTTGCAGTTGACATCTGGAAATTACAGCATGATATTGAATTGGATATAACCATTTGTATCCTCATTATGGTGAAAAGATCCTTTCAGGGTGTCTACGTAGTAACGGTATTCACATACAGCGCCAAAGGATTAGAAATTCTCTTCACCGAGTAGATCCTAGTGGTGTAGAATGCTGTGTTAGGAATGCAGTGGCGGATCCAGGATTTGTAAAACGGGGGTTCCTATAGTGCAGTTGCGCGCGAAGCGCACGCGAAAATCTTTCAACCACATCCACTTTGAGGTAAAAACCACGCCCATTTCTATCCTTTTTGAGAGTCCAGTACAAGTCCAATCCATCTTCTTTTGAACGAGCCATAGCGGTTTTCTTAGTTCAGTAGCTAGACAGAGAGGGGGCTCCAGTTAGGCTATCAATCAGTACTTCTTAGTGCTAGGTGCAGCCCAAAGGGGCAACCCTAATGCTGGTGTGGGAGTCATAGTCACAAAGCCTTTCACTACCTTCAATAAAGCCACTCAGACTGAGTTTTTGAAAGCATTTAAGCCAGCCTGAATACCATAAAATGCCACGATTGATACGCATAATTTCATGCACAAGATGAAGCAGCGACAGCAATCTGTGTATGAGTTGGCTCACATAAGTCATGCTCAATTAGTTGCACAAGTCATCTCAAGCTTAAAACAATTCTGAAATGCGTTACCTGGTGTGGAAAGCAAAATATAGTTCTTAGGGGCCAGACATGACGACAAGCAATTACACCAAGATTTCAAAGGAAATCCTGGAAATTTTAAAGTGCTACTACAATATCGTGTGGAATCAGGTGACCTCGTTTTAAAGAGCATTTTGGCCAAAAAATTGTACACGGGTCACCCGTGTCTAAGTTTACAATTTTTAGAGAAACGGAGCGTTTTATATGTACATAGCTCAACGTTCAATGTTTCCGTATACGCTCCGTATCATACCGCGTGGTTAGCAATCTTAATAGATTTGCCGGGAAAAGTTCGAGAAGGGCAATGAAGAAAGAAAGTGGCAAGAACAAACATTCTGAAAGGTACGCTTGTTCGTATTACTGCTTGTTCAACAGTCCTTTGGCTTGGGTGGTACTCAGTTTTCAACGTGAAGCCGTGGGGGGAGGGGGGGATGAAAGTCGATTAATATTTTTGGGACTCGCTTCTAGCGATTTTGTTATTAAAGCTAGAGTGATAGTTTCCTAGTTCTTAGCGCACTAAGTCTGGGTACCGTACTACATGTAGTGCTCGTTCTCTAGAAGCGCCATTATAGTATGATCTCTTGTTGGCAGGTTTGTTGAGCACCCTGGCAGACTGAAGAGCCTGGGGTCATCCTTAGTGGTTATCTACTATAACAGCAACGGCAACATACAACAGCAGCAACAACAAAGGTAAAGTGTTGCTGATATAAAAAAGGAGGGAGGAGAGAGAGAGAGGGAGTGAGAATAAAAGTGTAAACAAAAATAATTAATTATTTTGTGTTACTAGGGCATGTCCGTGCATGCATTGTGCCCTGGTTGCCGACAAGCTCTACAGAGCTGTGCTCTCTTGGCAGGAGGCTCGTCCGTATCAGGCGTGGCGGTAGCTGTGGAGGTGGAGGTGGTGGCAGTGGCTGTGGCAGCAATGGTACCAGTTGGAAGAGGAGTGGACGAGCTTGGTGGTGGTGGTGGTGCCGGAGATGGGGAGCGAGGAGGAGATAAACCCTCCAGTGGAGTGGATGGCCGAGGGCACGTGACGTCCTTGACGTTCTCTGGGCAGAACTCTCGTATCTTCTCGTATAGGTACCACTGCCGCTTGCTGGAGAGACCTGCTGGAGGTAGGACAGGAGGCAGTTGATCGGCCTTCGGTGACCACGACTGGACCTTCAGAATTGACCTCTTCACTTCGGTTGACCCACGAAGATGCAGCCTGGATGTGCTGAGTCAAACCGAAGGTGGTGGAGCTTGTTTATTCCAGGCACTTTTGTGCAGAAGGTCTTGAAGTACTCCTGCCAGTCGTACGTGGTCACCAAAGCACTCCCATCCTCCCGTCCAGTAGGTTGGGCAACGTTCACAGTAGCTGACTCATTCACGACCCCGACCAAGTCCGTCAGACCACCGACCTTTGTCCTCTAGTACTTCTTCTTGAGGAGTCCGAAGCACCAGTCGGGGCTGAACTTAGTATGGCCGGGAATCATGAATGAGAGCGTGATCTCCTTGTGTTGGCCAGTCATCACCCTCCAGAGCAGATACTGCACCATAATGGCATTCTTATTCTGCCCACCACAGTCGTCGGCGTGCAGGTGTACTTTCTCCTCGCCCAGCCCGTGGTGTGCGAAGAAGTGGTGGCGCATGCTGACAATGGCGTTGGAGCCCTTCCCCATGTCGACAGCTTCATCAATGAGGTAATTGATTTGTCGGGGAATGGCCTCGCAGCATACTCCAAATATTGCACACTTCCGTGGTGTTAAAAAGTACATTGGGCCGGGCTGGAGAGGGTCGTTGGGGTAGAACACCTGCTGTGCCATGTCGAAACTGTAGTGGGCAGAGATGGGTGTCTCGTTTGGTGGTCGCTTGCATGCTGGTGGTGGTGGGGAGAAGGTGCCATCCGGGGAGAAGTAGGGCACCGACAACTTGGCCTTCTCCAGTGCTCCTTGATACACTGACCTCTCCGTCGTCACATCAAGGAGATGGAGCTCAGCTTGTCTGATGGTCTGCATGACATAAAACCATGCATTTATATGTATATACTTTAATTAATGCCCACCTTGTGATACATTGTTGCATTAGCATGCATGCATTGTCTACTGTGCTTACTGTTGTCTTCTCCTCTTCAGGCCGATTCGCAGAACGCATGATGGCAGTGCTGTTCTGCTGGCATACCCAACACAGATCACTCATCGGCTTCATCACTATCACATTGGGGAGTAGCTGTCGCCAGAGATGAGTGAAGGTTGAGTATGCCACAGCCCTCATCAAGGTGGTTGCCGCTGCCTGGATGTACTGCTCCCAGATGGTGTGCTTGGTGGTACTGGAGGGGAGGAGCTTGACATCTGAGTCCTTGTACCCAGGTACTCTCCCAGGCAAAAGCATCGCATTAGAGTCTGGTAAGTTATGAGGAGTAATTATACACACACAAGTGTAGCAGTAGTGCAATCTTGCTCAGTTTCACACTTGCTCTCTCTCTTTTGCATACGCACACACGCACGCACGCACGCACACACACATGCACACACTAACGCACGCACACACACACACACACACACACACACACATCTCTACAGCTGTACACATACCAGCATAGTTCATGACAAACTGAACGACGTCCTGGATCTGGTGCAGAGTCAGCCTATCCTTCCTCTTGCTCTTCCCTGTGTTGCCATGGACGTGAGGTAGCACTCAATTTGCCATGAAGCTGGCCTTGATCGCCTTAAAGCGCCCATAGCCCACTCAGCGACATTAAGGCCCGGGTCTAGTAATGTAGCTGATTTGAGCTCATTAAATATGCATATTTACAATAACTCAACAATACTTTTATACAATGGCTTATAACTTGGTTTACATATACTACTTATAAGAAGAAAAAAAATTAAGTGGTTAATTAAGTCACATGATTAATTAAATTTTGCTGACGGTGCATAATTTAGTGGTTAATTAGGCGGCCTATTAATTAACCACAAAATTAATCTCTATGAATTTGTCTCAACAATTAATGAAAATTTGCCCTGAGGGACTTTTGATCAGTATTTGTCACGAGATATTAACAAAATAGTCAATATTTTCTATTTAAAGCTCACCCTAAAAACCATATTTTCTCTAAAAATATCGGGAACAAAATGTTTTATCAAAAATCCCTCGGGATAAAATTTTAGTATTTGTTGAGACGAAGTAGCAAAATTAATCCTGTGGTTAATTAACGTTAATTAATAGGCCGCCTAATTAAAATTAATTAAAATAAACACTTTCGGTGTCACGCCCACTATGACGTCATATTTTGAGGTTAACGTAATTAATTTTTTGGAAAGAGTAAAAGTAGGGCTTCGTGATGATGCATAATTGATGTCCATAGCATGTTCTGGTGCTGAGATATGTAGCATTATATTCGGTATTAAATACTGACAGATATAAGCTGACCCAGGCCTTAAGTACGCTGAGCATGGTATGGAGGAACAGGAAGGTCTTCTGGCAGATCCGTGCGCCATTATGGTGGAAAATGGTGAAAGATCTGCTTCTCTCCTGCTTCCGGAACGTCTGCGATGAAAAGCAACCTGCCATCACTTGACCTATGACAACTAAATCCAACTCGTCATGGGTCAGGTCAGCCATCTGACAGCGCACTGCTCGCAAGTGATCCACGGTGATGGACGAAGAGCAAGGAGTGTGGCTTGGACCAAGGTCACACTTGCAGCCATCTCGTATGAACTCCTGTATAAGTTGCTCTTCTGTCACATCCAGATCTCGCTGATCAATGGGGACAGTCGTCACATCCAGCTGGCCTTGAGCAACTCCAGCTTGCACAATCTCAGCTGCTGTTGGGTCTGCACGCGCTGGCTCTTCCTCCTCGGGATCGTCATCCAGCTGGCCGAGGCTGCTCTCCACCTCAAGAGGACCAGGGTTGTCAGCTACCTCTGGAGGAACAGGGCTAGATGCTTCTACAGAGTCATCCATAGTAGTGTAGTAGTATTGTATTGTATAGTATAGTATAGTATAGCATAGTGTAGCATAGCATAGCAATGTCATTCATTATTGTGATGGTATGCTACATAATTAACGGGCTGGGTTGAAGGGTGGGGCAATACCTCCAGAATCGTCCAGGTACTCGTCGATGAGGTCTAGGAGAGCTTCGCCGTCGGCTGAGTTGAGGAGATCTTGGTCAGCACCGAGAAGGTTGAGCGCTCGAGCTACCTTGTCAGCCATAGCTGCTTGCATGCACTGTGCGACTAAAAGCACGGGTATCGTCATGGAGACTGCCCGCTGCTTGTAGATTTTTATTGATTGATAATCGCTGTAAGTCCGTGCACGTAGCTAGCTAAAACAGAGTCCCTTCTTTCTCCCGATCATTACAGTAGTCAAACAACCTTGTATTGCAGTAAAAATTTATGAATGAACAGAGAAAAGATCATACTTTCATATGACAAAAAAAAAAAGAAAACGAAAAAAAAAAGTTATAGGACGGCATTGCATGCATGTGACTTAGTAGCATCTGATCTTTCATTTTTATTCCCCAGTATGTACAAACTATTTATGCAGTATCTAGCTGAACGTGATGTTGATGTTTCTGATGTATGTATGTATGTATGTGTGTATAAGAGTAGGTAATTGACTTTCCTAGGCAACGAATTTGATGAATTACTAACCTCCACTTGTGTTGATAGAAGTATCGGTACAGTATATCATAGAACAAAACCTGATATGTATTCCTTATCACATGCCCTCCATGCTAACAGCAGCTGTACAGCTGCTCCTCAAGCTTTCCTGTTGAACCATCAAGTGCATGAATTAGTTGACCATCAGAAGGGTGAAACAAGAGACCAGTCTATGAAGTTAGCCTTTGATGTTGACAAATTTGTTGCCACTGTGCGTTCTGTTGCCCCTGACCTGTGGGAGCTTGTGTATGAAATAACCCAGTCTAAAAATGATTGCAAGGGACGCTGTGCTTCTATTAATGAAAGTTCGTTTGCAGGTTGCATCAAGCACTTGCGCAGAGCAGAGCATACATGGTCTCTCATAATCTTTGTTACCAATAGCAAATGCAACTCCCCATTCCATGTTGTGTTAACTGATGTCATTGAGTCATGTGGGGATTCAACTCAGTTGATAACCATGCTAAACAGGTTTGGCATTTGCTCCTCGGTGGATACGCTAAAGCGTATTATCCATTCAGTATCCCTAGATCGGAAAAATGCTGGTACTAGGAGCCTGCCTGCTAGTAGGTAAAGCCTTCATGGTTGCTTCAACTGACAACATAGATTTTCTTCAGAGTAATGCTTCCGTATACTCGGGTGACCAGCACCGTAGTTGGCATGCCACTAGCATTCAGCTTGTTCAACCAATGCCTAATACAGCCATCCATAGTGAACAGAGCGGGATAGTGATGAAAAGGCTCTTTAATACTGTCGGAGAAGTCAGTTAGTGAAAGCACTGAAAGAAGTTCTAGCCAGCGTGCATATATGCCTGCACCACCATGCATGCTTAGTTGAGGCCACCCCTGCTGAAAAGCTTCACTTCCTGCTTTCACGCAAGCATACAGAACGTAGCAGTCCGATTACTTCACCTCTGCAGTCCACCAGATCTCCTTATACAAAGCGAGCACGTACCTTTGCTGAAGCAGAGAAACACCACAGCAAGAATGTTTCAGATATGGAAATCAATAGTATTAGGCAATCCCTGGCTTCCAATAGCAGTGGAATTGCCAATACAGTTCAATTTGAATCCTTTCAAATCACTGCCTCTGAGCAGAGTGCAGTGGATAGCCTAAATGAAAATCTGTTCAATTATGTGATAGTGAAGGAAAGGAGTGCACCTGACACTGACAAGTTGCTTGTTGATCTGAAAACATTCTGGGGCATGACTCTGCCCAGCATCCCAAAGGTACAGTGCTCAAATGTGGTGTATTTGCCTGTAGTAGACCTGCATGCTGACTCAACTGAGGCCATGGAAGTAGTAGTAGCTATACTGCACAAGGAATATGGTATAGGGGAGACAGCTGACTATCTAGCAGTGGCGTATCTAGCATGGAGCTCAGGGTGCTGGAGCACCCCCCTCAGCTCTGGCACAACAGCCAGCTCAGTACCTCAGCACAAATATTGTCAATGATAATCGAGCTCCTACCAAGCTCCTACCAACAATAAACTTACTGGCCTCTAAAATTCGCTCCTTAAACAGCGTTTTCTTATCGTCACTAGGCCTAAAACAGCCTTCTTTGTCTCCAAGAACGCGTAAATGAGGGGCGTGGTCAATGTTTTGGGGGCGGGGCTAAAAATTTTGCGCGCGCGCTTTGCGCGCGATCGACCTAGCACCTCCCTCCTTCAAATCCTGGATACGCCACTGTCTAGGGCTAGTTGGTGATCAAAAGACTTACACTCGTGTTTGTGAGCTAAAGCAGGAGTACGGTGCTGATCTAGACTGGGTCATTCCATTCATTGGTGACTGGCACCTTGTTTCTAATTATCGGTCAGTGTTGATGTAAGTGTATTGTGATGCTGGCCTTAAGGATTTGGCTGAGTCCTCAGGTCATCAAGGGGAAACATTAACGTCCATCAAGAAGTGCTCTAGTTACAAGAGGACCGACAGTGGTGTATCCAGGATTTAACAAAGGGGGGTGCTTAACGATCTGCGCGCGAAAATTTGGAGGCCACGCCCACTTTTGTTGACCACACTCACCTTTTTCGCCCGTTATTGGGTGTGAATTATTAATAATCGCCCATGCTTTTCACTCTTCACCGCTCAAAAACCATGAAAACCGTTTAGGTGAGCAGCTACTAATGAACTAGCTAGCGATTTTGAAGCTTTAGTATAGCGTTTTTATCTAGTAAAATGCTAGTGACATTTATTGATGTAAACTAAGGCATGTTAGCACTAATTAATTGTATGCCTCTGAGCCTAAGGGGGGTGCTCGAGCACCCTGAGCACCCCCCCTGGATACGCCAGTGACCGATCAGTTTCTGCTTCAAGCATGGGAAGCAATATATAGGTAGATATTTATGGCATTTAAATGTGGAAGGGACAGTGATGATGATGAAGATAGTTCCATTTCAGATATCTTAGCTGCCGCAAAGGCCAATATGCTTGAATGTAACAAGAAGATGGGTGAAAGTGAGTATTATGAACTCTTAAAGGAGTATTTAGAAATAATTAGGGACGTCCATTCTAAGATGCACAAGCAATTTACTGACTGGGTATCTGCTCTAAAAGCAAAAGATCCTAATTGGCAATTTTGGGCTGACTTTATCTTCCGTGACATGCTATCATACTTATCTCTGTTTTTATCCATGCGTAGTGGACTGTGGAAGTTGAGGTTGAGTGGGATTAAGAGTATGGTCCCTCTGTGGCATTCGATCGCCCCCATTACCAAAAGCTGATTCCAAACCATCTGAGAGACCTTGCCGAGATGCCTAGTGATGTGATGAGATTTCTTGAGAGTGGTGCGTTTGTGTGTAGGTGTGTAGAATCACTGGTAAGCACATGCGTTTTGTTGCTCTGGATGAAGCACATGATGATGCTAGTAAAATTTATAAGGACTTAAAAACAACAGTTTGCCCTAGTAAGGAGTATCTTGACCGCATGCTTTACTACTATCCTGTACGATCTGTGGTACTAAATGCAGTTAAAAATGCAGTTATGCTTGATTTGGACAACACAAAAACTGGCAAGGTGTGTGTATTTGATCCTTCACAAATACCGTAGGTCAGGTTTTAATTGCGAGTATCTATTAAATGCGAATTGCGAGTTTTTCTACGTTTCGCAATTAATACATTCGCAAACATAAACGTTCACGTATACTACAGTATGGTACGGGGTCGTCCATCGCAATTATTGGATTCGCAATTTGGCTTGACTTGACTAGAACGCAATTATTAAACTACGCAATTAAAACCCGTCCTACGGTATCTGTTAAGAGAGAAGAGAATATCTGGTGCATGATGACCAAGGTGCAATCCTCAAACGCTCTTGATGTCCTTGATGAAGTGAGGACCTTAACATCAGTGAGTGGACAAGTTGCCACTCCAGAACAACTAATTGACTTGCTTTGGTTTTGGAAAGTAGGGCATGAGAGGTTTGAGAATAGCATCAAGTAATTTATACTAAAACTAAAAGCTTCAGTTCCTAGGAGGAAGGTTGAACTCCTTACCTTTGCCACATCTCAGAAAGTAAAAAAGAAAATGAAGCAGCTTGATAAAGAGAAGCTTATGGGAAAATGCCTCCGTAAAGCTTTTGCTTGGAATGCAAAGTGTGGATCTAGTTCCCAGCAGGTAGGCCAGCAATACATTGAGCTTCCTAGAGCCATCAGTGATTCTAATGGCAACCTCCACAAGGATCAGAAGAGCTATACCACCAAATGGCTTGAAAATCGCTACAAAAACTTAGTTTGCAACCAACTGCCGGGTGGGTGGGTGCCTGATGTTGTCGTACTAGAGGGTATGTTTATGATCAACACCCCTCCTTTGACCACACACAGTACTATGAAGGACTATTCATAGTTCCTTCTCCGTCAGTTTGTTCTCCACCACTTAACTAATGGGTGTAGTGAGGTGCATGTTGTATTTGACAACCCTGGTAGACAGCCTAATTCCCCTAAGTCCTTTGAACGCAAGCGTAGGGATGACACAGCCTCACTATCAACTGATCATAAATATTTGACCTTTACAGATACATGTCCCATACCATATAAGTGGAGAGACTGCCTTGCTTGCAGGGAGTGTAAGAGAGCCTTGGTTTTGTATCTGGGTCAGTCTTTCAAACAGTTTGCAGTGGGTACGTGTAGGCTTAGAGAACATCAAAAGGTCATTCTAGCTGGGTGTTTTAGTGGTGTGGAGGGAGGACCAAGCCTGGGAATAAGTACTGGGGGTGTACAAACTTTCCCTACCCTATCCTGTGGAGCTGAGGAGGCTGACACCAGAGTTTGGCTGCATGTGCTGAGAAGTCCAGGAACACGCAAATTAGTGTGCTCTCCAGACACAGATGTGTATCATATTGGATTACCATTAATGTGCAATGAACCGCTTGATGTATTGGTACGTATCAGTGTGTTTTCTAGCCAAGAACATCGCTATGTCAGTTTGAAAAACTTGACTACATCACTTAAAGGTGACCCTGACTTAAATTCTATTCCAAGAGATCTACTGCCCAAAATGCTACAAACATTTATATGTACAGGGTGTGATTATGTATCTTATTTTGCTGGTTTTGGAAAGTCCACCTTCTTAAAAGTATTTTTCAGCATGCATCCCTTATCAATGATGTGTCCCACGGTATACTAGCTAGCACATGTGATACTACTTGTACTTTTCAATTAGGATTATTGAGTTTTGTTTGTCTCATTAGTACTGTGTATTTCATTATCTACATTTTAAGTAAGGATGTAATAATAGAAGATGTTCATGCTTCAAAGCTGGTGTTAATTGTGGGCCTGGATGTAGATGTGCAAATTGTGAGAACTTGCCTAGCTCTAGATCTCAACCTGATGAATCAGATGGCAATCTGGTAGAACAACCAGAGCTACAGGATGACCGCAGTCTTTGACTAGCATATAATTCGGAGTTAGTGGATATAGACAGTGCCGAGGATAGCCATGATCATGAAGGAGATGAAGCGAACCTGCCCCCCTGCTTTTCTCTTTGCCTATCCCTCCCCCTCCCTCTCTCTATCTCTCTCCCTCCCCCTCTCCCCTCTCTCTCAATACCTCAATTACTTTCTTTCTCTCTCCCCCCACCCCCCACACACCAACATTCTGCAGGTCCACCGGATGGGAGGGAGTATGGGAGAGTGGAGGGAGGTGGGGGGGGGGGGGGGGGGCAGCGATGCAGTTCCACCGCCTAGCGAAGGTGCTGCCTGAGACTCAGGTTTTAACTTCTAGTTAAGGTACCATTAAATTGCGTGGGCGTGAGGTGGGGAATATGACACCTAAACCACATCAAAGTCATAAGTGAGGTGCATGCTGTGTAACCACGCCCTTTTAATTGCCCAGGTCTCAGGGGTGTGGCTGCTAGAGCCGGAAGTGTTCATTTAATATCCTCAATGGACCGGAAGCCGAGCCGGAAGGGAGGGGCCAGGCCACGTCCAAAACAGCACCACCCTGTGCCTCAAGGACCACCATTCATTCTCAATCAAGTGCCGACCTGCCACCGGATGTCCACCGGAAGCCCACAATCAATCCCAATTAAAACACACAGCTTCCTCAAGGCCAACACACACACACAAACACTTCAAGGCCGTTCTGCCACACCGCCCACGCAAGAGCTCACCTCATTTCCTGTGTGGGCAGGGTAACAACACGTCATCGCAACCACATCCGCTTCAAACCATCGTCAGCTGCCACTGCATAGCAGCCTAACTACTACTCTTTCAAACTTATCATGGAGCCTTCATGGAGACATATGCTGGTACATTTATACATTTAATTTTTGTTACGTCTTTGCTGTAAATAGGCACCACCTAGCAACCCTAACCACGTGTGAGAATGCATGGTACAGGAAGTGAAGTACATGTATACCACAACTCATTTACATGTGACTAATACAATATCAATTATTTGTAATCATGAAACACTTGATCATATCCCCAGTAGCTACATAGTCTGATAGAGGCTCCCTACTTTGGTAGCCTTGGCAACTATTTGATGTTTTCTTCTCAAATTGATTAGCTAGCTTCTCCCAGATTTCGACAGGGTCTTCTTGGTTGCCAGTCAAGTACAGTAGAGATGGATCCACAGTTAGAACAATAGTTGCGATCGCTCGGTCAGTCTCGAAACGAATTTTGCTTGCTCACTCTCGCCGCTAGTGGGAGCAGTTTCTTCGCCGGTAACTATCCGTCACAGGCCCTCTCATAAAGGCCATCCTACATTGAATTTTCCACGTACGATAGTTCTTGCCATTGAGTGGGACAACCGTTGTTAATTTCGAGTCAGCCATGCTTGAAACGAGTAAGAACTATAGTAGAGCTCAGTAGATTATTGAAGTTCAAACAGTGCCTGGGCCCATAATCTGTCAGAGTAGCGCTTGCTTCTTAGACTCATATTCAGTACTTAGATCAAAATCAATAATCACACACACTAACACTGACAAAACACGTGGCAGTAGTTAGACAAAAGTCAGTCTAAGATTCTAGAACAAAAGTAAATATAGAACACAGTTACATCATAATAACTTTAAACAAGTATAAAAACAATTGAATAAAATTGAAGAATGAAGTAGGGATGGCAGGATCAAGAAGTACACAAACAAGAAAAATTGCATCTACTATACATCCCTACGCTTAATATTCTCGACTATTGTGCACCTATTAATCATGGTTGATGTGTTTGTTGAGTGCAGTATGTGGGAGACATTCGTGCAGGTTGTTCCCTAGTTGTCACGATGGTTTGGGTTTATCAGTTTTGATTCAATCGCATTATTACTGGTCATTTTTGCACCCCACAAAAAGCAAGCATAGGGATGTATAGTAGATGCAATTTTTCTTGTTTGGGTACTTTTTGATCCTGCCATCCCTACTTCATTCTTCAATTTTATTCAATTGTTTTTATACTTGTTTCTGTTCTTTTTTATTGCACTTAGTGAAATTTATCAATGTCATCTTACATGGTTAAGTGGAAGATGGGAGGTGCACAAAATTCTTTGCCACGCCCCTCATTAACTTGTGTTCATAATTATTATGACGATGAACAGGATGACCAAGAAGGCTCAGTGCTTTAGGCAGCAGCTAGCTACCCGGCATAATTTTATGATCTGTACGATATTAAAATACCGCTGCTCGAGCCTTGCGCCTTCGTATTGGGATGGTATGATATCTATGATCGATCCAGCGTAGCACTAGCGCTGCAAGTGCTAGCAAGTAGCTCACCTACGCCTAGCGCCTTACCGCTCCTCGAGCCTTGAACCTTCATATCCATGATCGGTCCAGTGCGCCGTTGCACGCGCTAGCGTTAGCGATGTACGAGCTAGTATAAATTTATAAATAGCTACGTAGCTCGCCTAGGTGCCTAGGGCCAGGCGCTGTCACATGACTTCACCATGGCAACATATTCCGAGCATGCGCATTATCACAAAAATGGCGTATCAGACACACCCATTCGATAACGCGCCGTACACACCCACTATTACGTACTGTCGAGATAACGACGAACTAGCGTGCCACTGCACTGCACGCTACAAAATAGAGTGGATTTATACTCTAAGATGAGCGGTGGAGGCAGTCTTGAGCTAGCCCAAGAAAACTAGAAAGAAAGAATGAGAAATAGCCTATATTTGGTTTTGACGTGTACAACTGTTTTGATGAATGATCTTGGTCTTGTTAGATGCACAATTTGATGGAGATTCTGATTTTTACACTTAGAATGTATTACATATAAGGGCATATCCGGGCCATCCCTACCTATAGATCCACCGACTATGATAAAGTACACTTACAAAGCATAACGTAATATATACCAATACTAACTATAGAGTACAAGTCTGGCAAAATTGTCTAACAAAAATAACCAAATTTAATTTTTTTATGATCAAAACTGCCACTGATAAATTATTAGTATTAGTGTTGTCATTGTCGACAAGAACATAGATAATTTAGACTACGCACACGGGATTGGAAGCAGCTCACGTGCGCTCATAGTCGCGTATACAATCGCCTACGGTGAGCCCGTGTAACACTTCGGGTGTGGAATTTCTCGCTTCTTCCCGTTGTGCTAAGGCTACTCTGAACATGCTCTGAAGAACTATTATTGGAGAGAAAAGGAGACCTACTGAGAATAGGTAAGCCAAGTTAACTATCTATTACTGGT
The DNA here is from genome assembly GCA_963930775.1 of Cliona cf. orientalis. Classification (NCBI taxonomy): domain Eukaryota; kingdom Metazoa; phylum Porifera; class Demospongiae; order Clionaida; family Clionaidae; genus Cliona; species Cliona cf. orientalis. The sequence goes on from OZ005689.1 coordinate 24,026,482, forward strand.
TTTGGCTCTTTGGCATGTTGGTTAAGCTCCACGGCCAAAAAGAAGCATCAACTTGAGCCACAGAATCCTCGAGGTGCGAAGTGAATAGTATGAACTCATCAGCTGGCTAACCAGCTGATTAGCCAGCTGACTATTTGTGGCCCTCTAGTGATGATTTCCATGTATCAATGGGGCAGCTAGTTATCCAAGTACAAATGTCCAGCAGTGTAGATTTGCATTACCATGTTTGTTAAGCCCCTACACACTCTAGTTGAACTTCACACCTTTCTCCTTCAGTGAATCATAAGTTGTAAGCTAGCTTTCTTTGTGGACTAGTAGTTTTGTGGAATCTACTAATTTGTGAAGATTTTCCATTGTTGGTTTGCATGATATAGGTGTCAGATCAGTATCTGGAATGGGAAGGAAGTTTAAGCTCTCAGTACACAGAAAGAATGAAGAGAGGAAAAAATATGCCGTTGCTTCACTACCAGTATCGATATCGCTCGAGGTGTCTGTGTACATCCCCCTACCCTTCAAAGTCACCCTTCCAATCTCTGTCTATGTCAGTGCACCAGCACCATCAATTGAGCACCTAAAATCTCGGCTAGAAATTGCTCATACATTGCCGCAAGGTACAATTTTGGTCTTTGCAATTTGACATTTTGTCTTATGTAGCTCTTGTATACCATATAATATTATAGAGTGGTCTATTACAATTGAAGGAGTTGATAGTGATGCAAGTGTGGAGCGTACTAGCTTGACGCTCTTTAATCACAGACGTCATCCTTCATCAGAAGTTCCCTGTGTGTTCTATGCTTTGAAAGTATTTAATGATATCTCTTGGGCTATTTATGTTGGCAACAAGATGGTATGTGTACTTGTGGTGTTTTTATATCCCCTAAACTGTGCTAAACTACATTTAGGTACCTCATACATCCCCCCTACTGATGAATGGGCCAAATCTTTTGAATAGCTGTACAAAGGTGCATTTGCTCCTGCAGGCGTTACTGAAGCACCGATTATGCCAGGGAAACCGTGACCCCAAGTTTGATGTGCTATCGCAGTCACGGAAGGGGGTGTTCAGAGACACAAAAGGTAAAAATTATAATTATGTTACTTTTTATACTTTAATGTGTGTACTTTAATGTGTGTATCCAATTCTTACAGGTGAAGTAGTTGTTGTTAACGTAGAGAAGGAAGTTCTTGGGGAGGACACAATCCGACATGCTGATTGTGACATCCTGCTTTCACCTGACAACAACATGGAGCGATGCTCAACATGTGGTGCTCATAGGAACTCACTATGAGCCATGCTGAGTAAACAGCAACATGCACAAGGAGGTAGTGACCGATCTGCCCCTGAGAGTAGTGTCAACTTCAGGTACATGCATAATTTTGATATACTTGGTACTGGCATTAATAGTGTTATTATTATGATATTAGGTACCTATCGACCCCAGAGAAATTGGAACGTTATCGCCGGCTGCACGCTCAAAAGGAGGCTACCACGAAACGATTGCATCGCTTACAAAAGAAATTGGAGGATATATTGGAGAAACAAGGGTAGACGTTCCTGAGGATCTACATGGTGATCTGGAAAGCATCATGCAAGAACACTCTCCCGACATAGCTGCTAAGTTTCCAGCGAATTCTTTTCAAAGGATCTTCTGGGATCAGCAGCAACAAGCCAATGCAGCAAAGAAAGCACAAGGAAAAAGGTGGCATCCTTTAATGATTAAATGGTGCCTTTATCTCCGCCATGTGTCATCGAGAGGCTACGAAGTGCTGCGTAACTCCGGTGTGATAAGTCTACCTTCCCAGAGAACGCTGAGAGACTACACCCATTTCGTGGAATCAGCTCCAGGTTTCTCAGCCAATGTAGATGAGATGCTAGTTGAAGTATCTGAAGTATTAACGTGCCAGGTAAGAGTTGCATGTCAAATTCACTCTATATCTTTCAATTTAATATTGTTTTTATTTATTTAGGAATTTCAGAAGTATATCTTTTTGGTGATGGATGAAATGCACATCAAGGAAGACCTCGTCTACAACAAGCATACTGGTGAGCTTGTTGGGTTCGTGAACCTGGGTGACATAAACACTCATCTCTTGAAGTATGAGCAGTCCCTCTCTGGGGAGTATCCACAGCCAAGTCGATGTTCACCATTATGGTTCGCGGTCTCTTCAACCAGCTGCAGTTTCCATATATACCCAATTTCCATGCAAGTCTATTTCCGGTGATTTACTGTACGACCCCTTCTGGGAGGCTGTTTCACGTATTGAAAGGTTTATACATTGTATTGTACATTGTTACACAATTGGTTATTTATTATCTTTGATCATAATTTACAGATGTGGTCTCAAAGTCATGGGTGTAACCTGAGATGGAAATTCTGCCAATCGGCGTTTTTACAAGCTGCATTCTAAGGAGAAGGAGGTTTACAAAGTGAAGAATCCTTTACATCAGAAGATAGGCCGATATTTTTTCTTGTCCGACCCTCCTCACCTAATTAAAACGACACGGAATTGCTGGGCTAGTCAGAGAAATCTCTGGGTATGTACTATTTTTAATTATGGAGTAGTAATTAATGTATTGGTTGACTGTGGCTACCTTTAATTTGTGGGGCTTAGCGGAATGGAAAGGAGATTGTGTGGAGCCATCTATTGGATTTGTACAAGAAATGTGCTGGAGCAAAAACCAGCACTCCAGGATTGACCCGATCCTTCTTCCTCGGCTGAAGTATGAGCATGTATACCATACTTCGTTTTCAAAAATGCGGGTTGACTTGGCAGCGCAGTTAAGTTGTTATTGTTACCTTTTATTCTATTATAATCACATATAAACCATGTAGGTTCTAAGTGAGTCGGTTAGTAAAGCTTTGAGGCTAACAGGTGGTGATGCGGTTTCCGAGACTGAAGTTTGTCGACATGTTCGACAAATTCTTTGACTGCATGAATGTTAGTAACTTTGATGCTGGGAAGAGACAGAGAAAGCCATTCAAACAACCATACAGGTCTGCCCAAGATTTTCGGCTGAAGGTAAAATCATTTATCCTGGAATTTAACCCTTGGTTATCGTACTATTGCTTACAGTGGTTACTTGAGGAGTTTTTGCCGTATCTGGACTTGTGGGAGACTAGTGTCATGGAAAGACGAGGATTTACAGATGTGGAGAAGAAAAAGATGCTACATAGTCAACCCACACTTGATGGTTTGAGAATGACTGGTATGTACATAATTATTATAATTGTGACCACAATGACTTACCGTCTATTAATTTTGGTAGACATTCATAGGAGTTTTATCTCATACAGTGAAAGCTTTTGTGGAGCTGGTGCAATATCTATTCACTATTTCCGGGGTCAAAGTATTCCTCAGCGAAAAGGTCTCTCAGGATCCGATCGAGAAATTCTTTGGCTGCCAGCGTCAACGGGGGAGAGTCAATGAGAATCCAAATGCCCAGGAGTTCATGAAAAACACCCAGGCCCTGCGCGTCATCAATGGAATGTGTCCAAATGTTGCCCGGGGAAACTGTCGGGGAAACGCAGGGCAGCAAAAATTGGATGTAACCCCATTACACAAGCGCACTAGACCTCGGCCAAAGAAACTTGAGCTCATGCAAAGTAACTGAACAATCATTCATACACCATACACCATACACCCATACACCCATTACTTTTTAATATTATTACAAGTTTTGTGAATATTATCATCATTCTTTTTTACTCATAATAATAATATTACTACGTATATAATCTTGATACATGAAAATACAAAACAAAAAAAGGGCTATACATCCGGCTGAGATACTTTTTTACGTAAGGCTTTGGACCTCTGAGACCTTTCTTGGTTGTATCCTTGTAATGCTCGATGAAGGCACCAGCAAAAGAAAATTCTCGAATTGTGAGCCATAGTTGAATGATCATTTTCAGCAGAATGGTGCCAGTTTTGTCATCGAGTTCTACACTAGCTATTTCCCAAGCAAACAGTACTTCCTCATCTTCCAATACCTTTTTCTCAATTTCTGGTCGTGATCCAGGTGTCAGTTTTCCAACTCCTTGAATGGTTAAATGCTGACGCACTAATAGCTCCATTGCATAGAATAGTTGGTAAGTTTCGTCTTTGACGTGACATAGTCCACCTCGGTCAATCAATTTCTCCCACTCTTTGGCATCATTATCACCACCTTGATCATCATCATCGTCACAGCAGACATCATCTATTCCGATCAACAAATCACCCTTTGATGGATGGTTGGACTTCTTAAGACGTTTCTTTAGTGTGCAGCAGACGGCTCCAGCAGTATAATGAAGAGCATTTCGCTCCTCGTATGTGAGAACTTGCTGCTGGGGTGGGACCGCTTGCTCATCAGCTAGTGAATACTGGCATCTAATCAGTCGATGGAAGAATTGATCTGTTATGTACTGTATTAGAATGGGATCTTGGTGTAGATCTCCAATAGTGCTCGACATGAATGATGACCATCTTTGGATAAAGGTTGGAGACTTGCGAAGTAAATGGTAAGCACCCCACCAGGGGCGGATCTAGGATTTTTAGTATGGTGGGGTTGTAGGTATAATTGCGCGCGAAGCGTGCGAAATTTTTGCGACCACGCCCACTTTTAATGAGCCACGCCCACTTTTTATCATCTGCGCGCGCCCCAGATAGTGACTCTAGGTACTTGTGGTCTACAGTAGGTTATTCATAGCTGAAGCCATGTTCAGGGTGTACCACTAACCACCGTGCACCACCTGTTGGTTTGAGGCCAATTATGTACTACACAGCTTGTCTGGTGCTAACCATACATTGGCAGCTACTGTGCCAAGCTATAGTAAGCGTTGTATATAAGCGGGAGGGGCTGTTCAAAATCGTTTGGGGGGGTTGCAACCCCCTGAACCCCCCCTAAATCCGCCCATGTCCACATCTCCTCACGTTGTATTTTTAATGATTTGTTGAGCCTAGTTGCAAATATAGGTCCCAAGAGAATGAAGAGTCACTCGGCAAAAGCAGAAAACGTTGCTTGGCTTTCTGTAGTTTGTGATAAAGCAACCAGCTTACTAGCTGTTTCTCTCGCATTTTTAGCTGGCTGACTAGGCAGCTGAAACCCTTTATCGTTGATCACAGCCTTGATGGAGTCCAGGAACCACTCTAAAGTATAAAAGGTTCATCATTTTAACATCAAAACGATCGTAGATTTACTTTAGCGACTTACCTAGATGCGTACTTTAGTTGGCCATGTTGGCTACGATACAGTTCAAAGGTCATAATCGAACACTTTCCTAACTTCCGCTGTCGCTTCCGTTGCAACCCGCCTTCGGACATGAAAAGGTGACAAATTCTCGAGTTTCCAAATTATCTATGACAAGAATCACAGGTAGGCATGCAATCATGAATAGCGTGGGTGGATGAGTAACATACCGGATGTATGGTGGGTAATTTTTGTGGGTGCTCATTTTCGTTGAAAGTCCGAAAAGGCCCTCAAAATTAATTTTTATGGTATTAAATTTCGTGACAGAAACCAGTCCAGGGGTGTGGCACTGCTGCACCAGCGATGATGCAATTGATACACACACTTGTGATCTTGCACGTGATCTTTGTTACTAAGCTATAGACATACAAGATGTACAAGACTTGGACAAATAGCATGATAGAAGTGTCAGACGCTATCAGCTGGATGAGTGTCTACTGTTGCTTGCTAGCACTGGCCGTGCTGCCATGATGTTTATGGCTACGCCCATCATTGTGGACTCGCATAATCACCTTAGGCATTGGGTAGGAAAATTTCATGACTGCCAAGTCAACCACGAAAATAACAAAAATTAGCACCCCACGAAAATTACCTGCCGTACGGTACTAAACAATACACTGGCAACTGCAATTGATACTACAGTAAAATACGGTGCGTGCGTGCGTGGATGGATGCATGCATGTATATACGTGTACTTTCAAAGGGCACGGAAACATGAACAGCCAGGGTATAGGAAAATCCTCGTGTTACACACAATAACACAACTTTACACATTCTAAATATTGAGTATGCTCAGCTAATACGATGTCATGCATTATACACAAACACTGCCATAATACACAGCACAGCTATTCACAAAGGGAATTAAAGACACAGATATCACATAATCCTTACAACAGATACAACCATAAACAATTACTGGTAACCACGCAACTACTACAACCAGTATAACCGTTGCCAACTACTACAACCATACCATACCATAACCACTGCTGACTGGTACAACTATACAATTACTACAACCAGTACAACCACTGGCAACTGCTACAACTATATGAATAACTACTGGCGACTGGTACAACTATACAACTATACTACAACCAGTACAATCACAGGCAACTACTGGCAACTGCTACAACCTAAACTACTAACAACTGGTACAACTATACAACTACTACAACCAGTACAACTACTGGCAATCATTGGTAACTGCTACAACTATAAACAACTACTGGAAACCAGTACAACTACCGTGCCCTCGCGAAAGAGGGCCCACTACCGAATGTCGGCTCACCCCCACTTTGGGCTCAATTTCCTGCTAAGGTCTAGTGTTTACTCGAATATGCGCCCATGTGACCCTCGTGAAAGAGGGCCTATGGGCAGTGCACCTAACACTAACACTAACATTGGACCAAGATTTGGGATGGGCCGATATTCGAGGTATCAGTATCACATTTAGTTGCGAAAGAGCGCCCAGGTAAGTTACCCACGCTATCTTCATAATTTGAATAGTAGCAGTGGCTATTATTGATTTCAGCCTCATTCAGCGACGCCTACCAATCTGGCGCAAGGGTGGCCGCGATAGTTCACCGTGTGTTGTTGACTGCAGCCGTATTAAGTGGGAGTGGTTACAATCGCTAGCAGTGTATGATCGTTCATTTGTGCTGAAATGTGGCGTAGAGCTAGCTAGGCTTAGTATTACGGCTGTTAGCAGGTTACTTATCGATCTTACATAGATTATTCGAGGTTCAGTCCTCATAAACCGGCCATTTGAGCTACGATTTCAAGGGCAGCTTACGGTATATACAACTACTACAAGCAGTACAATCATACAGTAACTATAAACAATACAATACTTGGCAACTAAGTACATCCATAGGCAACTACTACAACCAGTACAACCATATCAAGCTACGACAATCAGTATAGCCATTGGCAACTACTGTCAACCACTACAACCTTTGGCAATTACAGACACCAGTATAACCATAGACAACTACCTGTACAATTATACTACAACCAGTACCACTATTGTCAACCAAGATAACCTTGGCAAGTATTGGCAACTACGTACAGCCATAGGCTAATAGCTCAAGCAACCACTACGACTATACACAATATTATAACAACAATTAGGTGTATAATATTATTTTTGTGCAGACATGAGTGCTGACTACACACACATTTTGTGACTTACATACTCTGTTGCGGGACTGAACTCACTCTGGCAGTAGGAGAAATATGGTTCCTGAGTACATGTGACATTACAAGAACATTATTAGTTACATCATTCTTGCACACTGTCGACAGTTATAGAAGTATTGAATAAAAATTAATTGAAGGAAGAAGTAGGGATGGCAATGCCAAGTACACAAACGAGATCATTAGGGATAAGAGATAATCACAACCACCATACATCCATACATCCGTACATCCCTACGCTTGCTTTTCTTGATTATTATTTCAGACATATTGATGTCAATTTATTCAAGGCATGCTATACTTGAAGTGTTATTGGGAGAAATTCTGTGCGAGTCATTGCATTAAAGTGCGTGGGCATGAGGATTGGCTCAATTAGCGAATCGTGAGGGGTGTGGCCGAAAAGGCCATACGAGTGCTTTTGGTCGAAGGTGGGTGTGTCCAGAAAGAGCCAGGGACGATTATGCACGTGTAATTAGTGACCGGAAGTGGCCCCTGAAGAAAAGACCGGTAATTGCCCACATCAAAGCAGAGCAAAGCATTCTTGCTTAACTATTAACTGCAATGACTTTGAAAAAAGCTTATTAGGCCTAATTAAGCATGTGGGCGTGTTCCAGGCAATGTGCGCAGTGTGTGTGTGCATTAATGCAGGTTTATTGCTTTGGATGGGGCGTGGCTTCACGAGCCAATGCTTGGACATTGGGGCGCAGTACTGGGCCGCAGAGATAGGTGGGCGTGTCCTGGATGCGCTGTGTCGTTTGAACCCCGCCAGGAGGCTTTGGGGGCGTGACAGGAGGTCAAAGGAGAGGCCATGTCAGTCAATGAGGCACTGTATGTCGGTGTGATTGAGGGGACCGTACAGCCGGATGGAAACTGACGATGGTTTGAAGTGGATGTGGTTGTGATGACGTATTGTCACCCCACCCACAAAGAAAATGAGGAGGTGAGCTCGTATGTACAGTTTGGCAGAAGGCCCTTGAAGTGTTTGTGTGTTTGGCCTTGAGGAAGCTGTGTGTTTTAATTGGGATTGATTATGGGCTTACGGTGGACATCCGGTGGCCAATCAGCACTTGATTAAGAATGGTGGTCCTTGAGGCACAGGGTGGTGCTGTTTTGGGCGTGGCCTGGCCCCTCGCTTCCGGCTCGGCTTCCGGTTTACAGGAAAATTCAGGTTTGTTGTCAGCCCGCCCTTCAGTTACGACTTGCGCATGCATGAATCTGTATGATCTTATGTTTGGTTCAAGCGGTAAATATGGGCAACCACCAAGCTCAGGTTGGCTCACGGGCTTTTGTGACAGTGAACAATGGTTCTATTATTGGAGATCGAGTCAGGCAACTCCCTACCATTAGGCATGTCACCGCACCGGCTCCTACAGCCCAAGTCACTTCTAGTCCAATTACTTTACGCAAATTATTGATTAAAGCTGTCCACAAGGGAGAAAAAAAAGAAAGACTCCGGTAAAATCTTTACTCTGAGGAATATTAATCCCGCATGCGTGTCTAAACTGGAAGATTTGAAATCTCTAATTAAAGCCCAGCTTTCTGATGACCTCGTGGACCGATTCGATGTTGGATATGTCCAGAACAACAAAGTTGTTAATCTAAGAAGTAAGGAGGATATCAGAGACTTGATGGGAAGTGTACAAAAGGGAGAAAACGTTCTATTGTGGTGTGATGGTTTACGAAAGGAAATATTCTACGCGTAAACAAAGGCAAGTCGTCATCATCAGCAATTGACACCTCTGACTCAGATAATGATCCTCCTGCCAAGCATAAAAAAGAAAGGGATTATAAAGTCCAGCGACGTATTGAGGAGAAACATGATAGTCAACATACACGTCAATGCAGTACCGTACAGGGGCAGTTAAGTGGGCGAGTTTATAGCAGTACCTCTGAAGCACCCACACACTCAACCGTGTTTATGACAGCAGGAACTGGAGGAGCACAGAAAAGGAAAGCCATGGTGCACCTAATGCTCAGGCTATCTCAATTTCAAATACTGTTGGGACTAGTCCTGCAAAGCTAATAGACAACAGGTCCAAATATTACAAGAAATTGGCCGATCTTAACAGTCTTAAGCAATCGGGCTTATTGTCAGACTCCGAGTATGCCTCCGAGCGTGAAGCAATTATGAGTACACTGAAGAAATTAAATTAATACACAGTGATATGAACAATGATTGTGTTATAGTTACTATTGTCATTGTTATCCACAATTTATGATGTTACCATAGCAATCCTCTGGGGTGACCATTTCAAATGCTATGTCAGATAAGCTCGTGGGTCCTCACATACTTGAAAGAGGTCATGATTTTGTTTCTTCACTTGATTCAAGACACCCTCTGCTGGATTTAAGTTAGGTAAGTAGGGCGGTAGGAAACGCTCCAGCCTGCCTCTCCATTAAATAAACGACGTGCTGGACATGGTGAATGCTGACGTCCATAATCACAATAGAGTGTGAGTTCATGTAGTTAAAAGGCTTCAAAACTGGTAAGAGGTAGTTACTCACAAAATTAGCAAATTTCTCACCATTGACATGAATGCCATCCAGTGACATCACTGGTATTGCTGAGTATCGTTTACCATGAACTAATAGGCGATGATTGCAGACTAGAATACCACTCAAGCTGTAGCCGTATTTGCGCAGAGTGTTCCTCCGAAAGCAACCTGTAACGTCTAGCCAGACCAACATTTGTGGATCATGGAGATATCAGCCATAAAGCGTGAACTCAAGGCGTCTGAACGCTGAATAGGACAACCCATAGATCTTAGAGTCCTGCATATCGTTGCCGTCCTTACGTGAGCTCCAGACTCTGGAGCTTTTATTGAATCTCATAGAGGTATATACCGTGATTTTTAAGCATTAGATGGAGTAATGTCAGCTGCTCAAGATCTCCGAGCATCTTCATTGGTCCATACTTTCTCTGCTGAGGCTCAACATCACCAGTCTGCCGAGGCAATGTAATGCCAAACAGTTCTCTCACAAATACACACAATGGAAGCTATTTCAGCCATGGGAAGGAAGGTCTTGGGTCAGGTAGATCCAAATAATCGGCCATCTAAGATTGATCAAGTATAGAATTGGCATGTTCCTGCTTTCCCGCGAGTGCGTTTGAAAAAGTAGTTTTGCACATGCGTAAAATGAATCTGACAACGAACTTGAAATTTCCTGTATTGAAGTCACGATATAAGTGATAATTGTTACTAAATTGAGATCTAGTATACGGACTCGTGTTGTCAAAAATCGCGCATACAAAATATTGTCGCACGCTCCTCTTGGACGCCAGAATGCAAGGAAAAGATTTAGCTAATCATGGTGCAGCTAGAGAAACTGGTATCTCTATCTATTTTTCAACCTACTCTCGCTCGCTAAAGGTAAATCTACTCATGGTATACTACCTTAAAACATCGCTACTCTGTCACAGCCGACTCTCACCCATCCTTCTGATAGATCTCTTACTTTTCTCCGCTAGCTGAAGACCTTCCAGCTCCAACACTTGTTGGACCGATCGCGTTCTACTACCACGAACTACAACCATTGAAAAGTGGCTGCCAGATTTCAATCTAATGGGCGCGGTTATATCACGTGTAATAGCCCTTATATTGTGGCACAATGCCTTTAAATGAACACTTCCGGCTCTACCAGCCACACTCCTGAGACCTGGGCAATTAAAAGGGCATGGTCACACAACATGCACCTCACTTATGACTCAGATGTGGTTTAGGTGACATATCCCCCACCTCACACCCACATACTTTGGTGATACCTTATATTATTTGTGACCGTCTATGGGAAAACCCGCCATATGGGATTTTTTGTGAAAATTGAGTTTGATAAGCTCTACCATAGAGCTAACTCGCGTTCAAGTCTTAGGCCGATCGCGCGCTTTGTTGTTGAGATACAGCGCTTTGTTTGCGATCGCGCCACACCCCCAATAATCGAGAAATTACGGTCTAAAGCCGTTGCTATGCACGCGTATGGCGTTTCCGCATACTACGCGTGACCTGGAAATCAATTAAATGGACCTGGGCGGAGCCGTTCGAAATGAACGTAAAGATCGAGCAAGAGTTGCATATCACTGTTGACGACAGCCGATTGTTCTTCGATGCCCAAGAAGCTAAAAAGGTGAGCAAACGTACAGTAGTTCGATGAATCTAGCTGTATCTAGGTAGAGAATTCTAATCAGCGTCCATAGCAATGGGCTCTGTGTACGGCAGCTGTACAGGCTAGGTAGGAATGAAGGCTAATTTCGCCTTCGTATAGCACGACTAGCCTCCATAGAAGACGGCAACAGTTAGAAGAAGGGTTGTTCAACATGTATGTGACAAAATCAGGACTTTGACAAATTTCGACCTGAGCTACTAAAAACGCGCATTGCACGAATCGTGCGCGGATCCCATATGGAGGTTCCAAATCTGGTCACATGTGTGACCAGATTTGGGAAAACCCTCCGTAACGAATTTTTTCTGAAAATTGAGTTTGATGTATGGTTGATAAGCTCTAGAGTAAGCGACCAATCATCGGACACCGTCGAAATTCGGACGCCTCTCCTGGAGAAACGGAATATGCTATCGACGTCGATCTTGCGCCAGTATATGCACCCTCCCACACGCTACTTTGATCCCGCATCTGAGCTTCCAGCTTTGCGGGGTGTGGTTTTTACGCCCAATTAAAGGATGCATCCGATATACATCATAAATCGTCCAGTTTGGTCGATATTCGGATGCAGCTCGTAAAATTGTTTCTGAAGAGTTTGAATTTAGAAATTAGTAACCTCTATATATCCACTATTAGGCCTCCGAATCAGACCCCCCCCCCCAGTGCCCTTGTTTGTGCTAACCGCGGAAACCACAAAATCGTTACTAGCGTGATCAATTTCCGGACGGTGGATTAACCTGCCATGAACGATGATATCAAACATTTCACACATATAGAGCATGCATAAGATATTATAAAGTCATATTATTAGATCTAGACCAGTCTACATCATGTTGCAATTGGTATCAGTCATTAAGTAAGTGCTACATAGGGAACATTGCCAGTGATCTGGAACTTTCTGGGCTGCAATTTTCACACATGAACAGTGATACCATTGCTTACAGCCTTCACACTCAATCATGAAGGAATCATACTCCTCTGGTAGCTTGCATGTACAGTAAACTTTGATATTCAGTGATCTATCAGTTGGGCAAGGTAAAATTCTCGTGCTCGTGACACCTTAGGAAATGGTGACATCACTCCATCCGACAAGCACGTTTACAGATGAGATCTCATTTGTTTTTGATTGAATGAAACGTCAGCAGGTGAGTTACCTGCACACACTTCAACTGCATATGCCACAGCAAATAATCCACAATCTAGAGTTCCATTTTGCTGCTGGACAGGTAGCCTCCTTAGCTTCAAGGTAGTATGATTTTGGGGAACGGAATAAATCTTGCATATCTGCAAAACTGTGGCCAAGTTGAGCATCATGAATGAGCCCAAACTATCCATCACTTGAATCACTCCATTACCACAGCATGATACACACAACTAATGCTCGGAGCTCCCTACAGATCCGTAAGAAAATTTATCTTTATACAATGCTACCTCTGGCATTATAGTAGTGTACAAACCTGTGTGTAGTACTTGTACAGACGGAACGTCTCGTGATATTGACTTGAAGTCAAGATGATGGCCAAGACATGTACTTTGAAGCCCTTTCAGACTAGGATACTGCTCACTCAGCAGTGTCTGTGCTGCATTGATAATATTATCTGTGAGTTCTCTCCCTGTTTGCAAGACTTCACGATCCCTCTGATTGAGAAAGAGGTCTTGTATCCACCAGTTAATGTCTGGATCAGGGTCATTGTCAGAAACCAGTACAGGCTCAGAAGTCACCAACACTACAAGTATATATTATTATCATGACAGGGTCACAGGGGGTGGTGGTGAGGGGGGATCCTTATTAATAATTTTTGTTACACCATCCTATTAAGTTTTCTCTTCCTCCTAGCCACACCACAATGTGGGTTCCAATGGTCATCCTGTCAATGATGTTTGCGGGCCTGGGCTATCTGTTTGATGATGATGTCGAGCTGGATACTTTGAGTCCTCTGAATATTTTTGACATTATCTTGTCATAATAATAATAATTTATCATTGATTAGATTCAAATTACCTCTTCTCCTAGTTGATCTCTGAAAATAATTATTTTCTTTCAAATTGTCGACTTGCAAAATTTTAGAATTATCTCCTGTATTTAATTATGCTGCATGGCATAGGTAGCTAGAACTATGCTGGCCCATCAGATAATGCTATTATTGTCAGCCAATATACTATTAACTAAAAAAATTGAGAATTTTGCTCTCCTATAATTGCTGCCCCCCAGTCATGTCATGTCATAATGTCATTTATTACCTAATTTCACTCTGCTTCTGGTCAACGGACGAGGCGGTCTTCCTTATTCCGTGATAATCCTGCAGGATCTCTTGGTATAAATCCTGCATTAAATTTTTATAATAATAATGCAAGTCTGCTCATGAATTTGCATATATTTAGAAAAATAGTATGTGCATAAACAACCTGTACAGTGTGGATTTTAACGGTCGGTCATCGGCTAAAATCCGACCAACATGGCTCCATGGCCGCCCAAATCGCTCCTGGTCGGACATATGGCCACCTTACCATCGCTTGCCAGTATAGTTTGCAATGCGCGTGCGTTCTAATACTACCTACTACTGACAGACAGTGGTCACTAGCTGGGGGATATTAGTAGTAGTAGTTTACGTACCATACTTAGCACCCACTTAGCGTACAACTTTCACTGCTCTGTGCTGTGGTTTGTTGTAACTGTACCTTTGCACAATGTGTTCATTCGCTTCAGACCAAAGCACATCTTCCTCGAGAGGCTACACTATGTGGTTTCAACCGAGCTGGCTCTGCTGCAATCCAACATGACATACATGTATGAGAAGCGTGGGCCACAATATCATTGGGTGGTTGAGCTGTTTGAGTGTCTGAAGCTGCTCTGGAGACATTCAATCGACAGAGAAAGATGTACTTAGATCAGGAAAAGACCGATTTCTCCAAGCGGAGGCGAATACAGTTGAAAAGTGAGCGAACAGTGGATGCGCAGTGTCGCAAGCTGTGGTCAAAGAAGCATGGCCATGATACCTATGGCAGTGACATAGACGAAGATGAACTCAAACGAAAAGGACAGAAGAAGCGTACAACTGGAGGGACGTGCAAGTGTGGGTCCACCACTCACCTACGTACCAACCATAGTGAATGTCCTTTGAACATAAAAAATCAGAGAAGTGGTGTTTCTGTGGATGACAGAGCATCTGACTATAATGATGTCATTTCCTATTCTGAGGATACCCTGTCAGATGCAGAAAGCATTTCTTTGGAAAAAAGTGTGCCTACCCCAACTGGTGACACTAGTTGGTGTTTTGAAGATGACGTAATAAGTGGTATCTGCGTGTGCGGAGCGCTCGGACGAGCACACAAGAGGGATTGCCCCTCAAACTCACGAAATCGTTATGTTGGGTGCACATTGTTTCCCAAGGCCTCTTCTGCTGACTCTGACAAGAATAGCAAGGATGATGATTGTGTGAAATCCAAACCTCCTAAAGCAAGCAAGCCGGTCGATACGAGGTCCACTCATCGAGGAAAGAGAGAAAAGCCAGATGGTGAGAAGCCTCCCCCAGCGAAAAAGCCTAGGCCCAACTTCAAGGTGGGTGACTGCGTGAATTTGCATGATAGCAAATTGGGCAAATGTCACCTTCCTTGCTGTGTTGTGCAAGTGTTTGGTGATCGATGCCTACTATGTTGTCACAAGGGAGTTCTCACTACTGGCTATGCAAAGGGGCAGTTGACAGCTATCAGCGGTGATCTATCCATTTCAGTAGACAACTGGCGAACTGCAGGAAGGACCTCACTACGAGATGTAGCAAATGATTCTGCAAATGTAACTGTGGCCTAGCCAAGACTGTTGTTGAGCATGTTGTTGACCTGACTGACGATCCCACAGCCGTGTCTTCAGCCGATGGTTCTGCCGTTGTAAGCAACACCTGGGTGTCCACTCCACTGTACACCTTGCACATGGATAAGAAACGGGAAATTATTTCATCTGATGGTTGGCTCTCAGACACAGTCATTAGGGTCGGTCAGTTGCTCATCTTGCAGGAATTCCCAAACATAGCCGGCCTGCAAGATCCGGCAGTTCACAGGAGTCTGTCGTTCCAAATCCTCAGAGGAGAATTTGTGCAGGTCATATTTGTTGGAGGCTGTCACTGGTGTACTATTTCCAATGTTGGATGTGATGATGGAGTGGTCAATGTGTACGACAGCATGTACTCCAGTGCTTCCAGTGGCACGGTCAATTTGATTGCCAGCCTTGTGTTCAGTCCTGCTAAACAGCTTGTAGTGAGAATGATGGATGTTGGAAGGCAGTCAAATGGTTCCGATTGTGGAGTCCTTGCCTTAGCATTTGCATACAACATTTGCAGTGGTAATGACCCATGCAAGATCAAGTACAGTCACAGGTCTATGAGGCAGAGTGCTTGGAGAAATGTCGCCTCTCTCGCTTTCCAGTGGTCGGTGAGCGCAGGACTGTTGGTGTCAGGCACACCCAGTCAGTGGACCTTCACTGCTCCTGCCGCTTGCCAGAGGAAATAGGTGATAAAATGGCCGAGTGTGATGTATGTAAAACCTGGTACCACAAACACTGCATGGATGTTCCTAACTATGTTTTTGAAAAAAAAAGATGTCCCCTGGAAGTGTAAATCATGTGCCGCAATGTGAAACTCTACCTAGTATTTTGTTATATATAGTATACCCAGGTGTGGCCACATGTATTGATTATCAATCCATCCTCTCTCTCTTATGTTTCTCTCTCTGGGATATGATATCACCTCTCCCTCTATTATATTATACATGTACATGTATAACTGCATATATCTATCTTCTCACTCTCTCTCTCTCTCTCTCTCTCTCTCTCTCTCTCTCTCTCTCTATGCTAGTACATGTCTATTACCATAATAATATTATTTCTTCTCAGTGTTATTTCTCTTCATACCTGTGTTTTCTCGAGTGTTAGGCACGTCAACTCAATAAGCCTGACGCAGGGAAGGTTTATGCAGTTGTAGGCTCTACCTTTCTTGAATTTTGTTTTGGGGTTAGAAGTGGTTCCTGAATGTCAGGTCATAGGGTACAGGTACTGGTTATCAATCTTATCTGTATGCTTGTAGTGACACTGCCAAACCAGCTGACTGATTTTTTTGCGCTACCTTATAAGGAAGTACACAAATGCCATGTCAGCAAACAGGGTTGTTCTCTGCTCTGCCATAATATCTAGATGTACATGTATCTCTCCTTGTTGAAGTCAGTTGCCTGAAGCTCCCACCCTCAGGTAGCGTGATGAGTCGTTGATGGCTTCCAGTTTTCACGTTGGAGATATGTTTCTCTCTTGTGTTCTCTATCCCAGCATGTATGTTTATATTAATATGGCTGCATTCTCCCTCTTTGTATCATCTCAATACTTGTTTGTGTTGGGCACTTGGTACAGTTGTTTGTTGCCTGTTCAAAGCTGATTATATTACAGAGCAGTAGGTACAGGTATAGGTTACTGAGCAAAATATTTTATGAGTAGTTGTATCATGTTGCTCTAAATATGATCTGCTCTACAGTACATGTACTCTATCAGTATAATATTGTAGTGTCATGGGCACTTGCCTGGGACACTATGGTATTACCCCCG
This sequence comes from Cliona cf. orientalis, assembly GCA_963930775.1. Taxonomy (NCBI): domain Eukaryota; kingdom Metazoa; phylum Porifera; class Demospongiae; order Clionaida; family Clionaidae; genus Cliona; species Cliona cf. orientalis. The sequence continues at coordinate 24,043,650 of OZ005689.1, forward strand.
TGTGTATAGTGAAGTAATCGGGTGGCTTGGCATTTTCTCTCTTTCTCCTCGTTGAAGTCAGCTGCCTGAAGCTCGGGTGGCATGATGAGTCGTTGATGGCTTCTAGTTTTCCCATCGGACTTACGTTTCTATCTCTGTTCAAAAAAAAATTATCAGATATCAGCATAGAGGCAATTTTAGCGAGTGGTGAGTATATTATATTCGTCAAAAATGTCAAAAGCTGACGTTTGTTTCACCTCACAACGTTGACAACTGTACAAATCACATCAGGTATGCCATGTGCTGTTTCAACAGCTTACTGCACATCTACATGTATATGACGCGTACATGTAAGTGAATGCAAGAGCACACACTAGGCTACTAATTGTGCACACGGGGTATGTGCTCTACAGAGCTCTCATTCTCTCTTTCTCGAAAACTGGCAGTCATGTTGATGTGCTCATTGTAACATGGTGCATGTAGTCACACTGTCTAGGTGTAAGGGTCAAGGAAGCTCATACAAGTGTCAGCTGCTATTACGTTATCTGCACTGTACACATTTAGCTTCCTCCATAAACCAATGCAGCGTGGCCCGGGCTCTTTATATCGTGTGTGTTTATGTCGAGCTCCTCCAGTTACAGCATGATTGAGCTGTCCATGATAGAGCACTTGTTGCTCCTATCAGTGGAGATATATGGCATGTACTGATACAGACTTGGTTTTCTGTGGCGTTTTTGTGTTAGTGAGTGGTCTGTATTGTGCTATATCTTTCCTCTCTTCTTAGAGCTCAGTCGGGACGAATGTGAAGGCTTGTTGTGTATATATGTAATGGCTGATTCTTGGCTGGTCAGCTTTGGATGATTCGCTAAAGAATGTTTTCCAAAGCAGCTATGAGTACACATCTGATTTGTAATGAGAGTAGGGTGGGGAGATATTTAATTTGTGTGCTTACAATTCGATCCAGGAATCAGCCATTCCTTCTTTCTCTCCCTTGAATTTGAGCCGGGGCATTATGTAGTAGACATAATGCCTCGAGGGTCACCTGTGCATCTGCCTCCGCGTGGCGTGACCTGGGATAGGAGTTACAAGTGCATAGAAATGTCTCCATAATCAGGTCCTAGTAGCTACTATATCATCCCTTCACTATAGTTTATGGTTCTGTTGTACATGTAACTCTGAAGCCAAAGGATGCACACCATCGCTGTCTCTTAGAGAGAGAGAAATATTTTTTGTTCATGGGGAGCTGTTAGGTAAGTAAGGCTTTGCAAAGAGTGTCGACAGCCCTCTCTTTCTCTATCTCTCTCCCTCCCCATTGACTGATGTATGTTGTTGAATTCTCTGACCGTAATATCTTTTCTGTGTTCCCATCCTCATATAGTTTCAGAATGTTTAGCACGCAGACTGACAATGCATGCTCATTATAGATACTATGGCCCTTGTAGTCATTGGTAATGGTCTCAGCTGCTATTAGGTTTCAGATCATCTTTTACATGCATCTTTAGTATCCTCCATAAATCAAAGCAGTGTGACATGGGCTCTTTCAACCACGCCCATTTAACATAGCTGGCTCAATGAAAGTATGAATGGTTAGTCAAGCAGGGACCCTGTGCTTAGCTACTTTGTTATAATTATGTTATGAGATAATTTATAGTCAGGACTGGCCAAGATGGAGAGGTACCAGCCTATGCCACTGTATGAGCCCATGTGTGCCTTAGTTTTTTATAGGGGTGCGGTAGCACCCGGCACTCCCGTGGTTCCTACGCCACTGAATCTAGGGATAAGTGCATATCCTTATCAGGTATATACTACACTGCCGTAAGTGCATGCGCTTATTAGCCAGATTTCACAGTAACTTGATTTCAATCCTATTGCAAAATAATGAAAGCCATAAAATATTAGCATATTATGCAGTTATGACCATAAAGGGGAGCTGGTGAAGTAGGTCGCATAACTGGTGGAGCTGGTGGAGAAGGACTCACTGCCGGAGGAGGAGGAGCAGAGGGCCACTGACCAGCTGGAGGAGGGTGACGCACTGCTGGAGGAGGAGCAGAGGGCTGCTGACCAGCTGGAGGAGGGCGACGAACTGCTGGAGGAGCAGAGGGCTGCTGACCAGCTGGAGGAGGAGGATGCACTGGTGGAGGAGAAGTAGAGGGCCACTGACTAACCGGAGGAGGAGCAGAAGGCCACTGACCAGCAGGAGGAGAAAGACTCACTGCTGGAGGAAGAGGAGCAGAGGGCCACTGACCAGCTGAAGGAGGGGGACTCAAAGGAGGAGTAGAGGGCCACTGATCAGCCATTTGAGGAGGAGGACTCATTGCTGCTGGAGGAGGAGGAGCAGAGGGCCACTGACCAGCCAGAGGAGGAGGTGTTGGAGGAGGAGGAACAGAAGGCCACTGACCAGCTGGAGGAGAGGGCCACTGACCAGCCGGAGGAGGAGGATGAGGAGAGGGCCACTGACCAGTCGGAGGAGGAGGACTCACTGCTGGAGGAGGAGCAGAGGGCCACTGACCAGCTGAAGGAGGGGGACTCACTGCTGGAGGAGGAGGAGAGGGCCACTGACCAGCCGGAGGAGAAGGACTCGTTGATTGAGGAGGATCAGAGGGCCACTGACCAGCCGGAGGAGAAGGACTCACTGCTGGAGGAGGAGGAGAGGGCCACTGATCAGCCGGAAGAGAAGGACTCACTGCTGGAGGAGGAGGAGCAGAGGGCCACTGACCAGCCGGAGGAGAAGGACTCGCTGATGGAGGAGGAGCAGAGGGTCGCTGACCAGCTGGAGGAGGGGGACTCACTGCTGGAGGAGGAGGAGGAGAGGGCCACTGACCAGCTGAAGGAGGGGGACTCGCTGGTGGAGGAGGAGCAGAGGGCCACTGACCAACCAGAGGAGGAGGACTCACTGCTGGAGGAGGAAGAGAGAGCCACTGACCAGCCGGAGGAGGAGGACTTGCTGGTGGAGGAGGAGCAGAGGGTCGCTGACCAGCCGGAAGAGGAACTGATTGAGCAACAAGATGAGTTTGTGATTTCTGTGTTGGGAGAAATAAATGTATTGCTGTCGATCCTCTAGAGATTGCTTTTTGTCATTTGCACCTACCTGAGATGTTCTTTTGCCTTTTTTTTGTCTTACATATGTATGGATGGTATCGCTGGCCTAGAACGTATTAGTGAGTAATGACTATACATAGTGAAGCATGCAGCCTATAGCGTATACATGTAACTAGTACCTCTAAGACCAAGCTGCTGTTGTAGCCGCTGTAGGTGCTGCACCTTTCTCTCCCTTTCTTGCATCTCATCTGCAACATACCCTACAAGTCAGACTAGAGGATAAACTTTTGAAGGTAGTATTGTATCCTTACTTGATAATTGCTGTCCCATTTTCCTAGTGATGTGAATGAGACTTTGGTAGCTGTCAGGGGGTATTTATATAGGCACCTAGGGTTGTGCAAGCACTGCAAGAAAGCAACATGCTGGTGCTTGCTCTCTGTCTAATGAAGAAAGCTCCCCCCCCCTGCTGCCTGCTCTCTGTCTTATTGAAGATTGTGGTGAGAGCATTTCCCACAGCTTTACAGCTTTGAGGCATGCTGCTGCCTGCTCTCTGTCTTATTGAAGATTGTGGTGAGAGCATTTCCCACAGCTTTGAGGTGGCAGTCTCTATTCACTGGACTGGCCTTGGATTTACCTTTAACCCCATAAAACCTGTGATTTTGCACTGATAGGCAGTCCTAGAATGCAGTGATGCCTGGGTTCGGTTCAGTTTGGGTGTACCATAGCTATGGTTGGGTAACAGATTTGAGTACGCTCATTCTTGTTACACCAACACTGGCAGAACGAGAATGATGGATATGCAGTAAGAGTTTACCGTAAATCACGAATATTTCGTGTCAAAACATTTCGTGCAATAATAAATAATTTTCGGACAAACAACTCTGTACCACAATATCTTATGTATTTTTGCACGTTTTATTTTCACACAAGCCTGTCTGTCCGAAAATATTTTAACAACAAAGATTTAATATTTGCGATTTACTGTATGTGATTAATTTTTCGGGTACGCCACCCTGAAGAGCTGCAATAACAGCGAAACAGAACACGTGTTCTGTCGGTGGTTCCCACTACTCCATTGCTGCAGGTATTGCAACTGGTGTTTCATTATAAAAGTGTTTTGCTGGTACTCCAGCTTTCCTCAGACATGCTTTCAAAGACTTCACAGGGGAGAGAGAGGTAGAGCAACTACACATATATTGCATCTTTATTGTCGCAAAAATAAGCCCCCTTCCCTCTTTGACCCACAAGTTCATGCACAGGTATTTTTGCCTCATTTACACCCCCGCCCCCCACCCATATTGCTTAGAAGGTGCTGGACATGAGATCAGTCAGCTTACTGCTGCTAGGTGGCCTGAGGGCAATAAAAACTAGCAATAACAAGTATAAATTAAAGGGATGGTAGTGCAAAAAGTACGCAACAAAATTTGTAGGGATAGCTTATTGCATCCACTACTATACATCCCTACGCTCGCTTTTTGAGTATAACTAGCTATGATGCATACAGGAATAAATAAATCTGAAGGGAACTTCAGCCTCAGTGATGATGTTTGGTGGAACCGTCCCGACTTTTGCTAGGTATGGGTGATAGATATCAATTTCATCTATACTTATACATTCGCTATTTGCTATTCAATAAAAAAATACCTAGCCAAACAGTGCATGTATCAGCTGTTAAGCCAGCGGTCCAATTGTTGCAGATCCAGGAAGTGCATCCGGTGGCACATTCCAATGCATGCAATTTTTGCCGTTTTTTATCTATTTTTCTTACTTGTTCTATCTAGGCCATCTTTCACTTCTAGGACTCAAAACAAAGACCAGAAGACAGAGCAACTCTTCTACTTTCTGCTCGTTCAAGTCCTATAACCCGGAGACATTCATGAGCTCCGCGGCAAGCGCTTCTGTGCATGCTACTCGTTAGCGCTCACAAAAAGCGCCTCGCGCAAAAAGTGGGACATTTAGGTTCCCTTGGATGGATTCCCATGATTCAAGCACCATTCCATAGCTCTTGTGTTGCTCTACAATATGAGACTGGAACGAAGTTTTTCCATCGAGCCGTTCGAGAGTTACACAGCATTGAAAATCACAAGATTTCAGTACAACCGCGTGGTATTTTCCATATCTTCTCGAAGGTTTCTGCCCAAGAACAAGTCGTAAATGACAAGATATAGAGTATTTCTTGAGTACTTCCAAGTTTCTAAGGAGGAGGCATCGTCATCCAGATGGAGGGATTCCTTCTCTGTAGTCTAGTAAGTATTTATGAATGTTGGCCACGGTAAATATAAATATGAAGCGTGTTAGCCTCGTACCCAGGCCTGGGTACGAGGCTAGAAGTGTGTGTGAGGCGAGTGTATCAGCATAGAAAAAGTCCATGGATGGGTGAGCCTTACCAGTGTAGTCTGGATACATCAGAGGAAGAGTCTGTGTTGTAAAGCAGCTTACATCAAAGCTGGAAATCCCGAGCGTATACTTACAATTGAGGGTAGCTAACACTTCACTAGTGCTCTGGTACTTCACCCCCCTCCCCTCCCCCTCTCTTTCTCTTTCCTTTCCTCCCTCTCTCTCCCTCCCTCCCCCTCTCTCTCTCTCCCCTCTGACCCTGACCCCATGCACATACACAATAGGTGATGTTCCTGTGATCAGGTTTATCGAGTGTTGGAAGAGTACTTTCTATCAACCATAGCTGTGATGGTGGAATAGGAGACTGATTGTGAAAGCTCCAACAACCTTCAGCAAAAGTTCAAGATGGCCTTTGATAGTTAGCAGCTATATAGCTAGCTTGTACTATGTAATATCATTGATTTGTATGTAAACGTACATGGTGAAATAACGATTTTTGTACTATTTTTAATAGCGTGTAACTCTGGAATGGCTCGATGGAAAAACTTCGTGTGAAAGAAGTGAAAGATGGCCTAGATAGAACAGGTAAGAAAAAATAGATAAAAACGGCAAAAATTGCATGCACTGGAATGTGCCACCGGATGCACTTCCTGGATCTGCAACGCTTGTACGTGTTTTGGACCGCTGGCTTAACGACTGGTATCAGAAGGAAGAAGGCACTCTTTTAGCCATCAACCTCCACACACTTGACAGAAGTGCATGCCAGTTTCTGTCCCATTGGTAGCCGGGTAGGAATCAAAACCTACAACATACAGTTATAGCTATCACTATTGTGCAGCACTGCATGAAGTAGAGAGGATCCCTCTCCTCATTGGAGGTACTACATTATAATACAGGCTAGTAGTGTTCTCTCCAAGATTTTGCAGTACTGTGCCATAGTGTCCCGGGCAAGTGCCCACTCCCGGATACCGTAAAGCTGGAAACTTTCGAGGGAGAAAACTTTCACCGATCGGTAGGAAGGGAGCATTTCGCAGAGAGAACTTTCGCGGAATGTAAATTGATTGCATAATGAGTGTTGCATGCCTAAAATTTTGTGGAGAAAATTTTCGTGGGTGGCTGTAAAATCGCAAAATTCGTGAAAGTTTTCTCCCTCAAAAATTTCCCGCTATACAGTAATTAAGTGCCCGTGTACCGCATTTCTCAGAATACGTGTTTTTTGTTCCTCAACACCCCCCCCCCCCAAACAGCTGTCTTCCAATAAAAATAGTACTCTTATGACGCTTTCTAGGAATTTCAAAAGGAGAGGGAGGAAGATGTCTTTCATGAACAACAAGTACAAATACATGAGGGACATGTCTGATTCCATCACCATCAACCCCCCCTTCCCCCGCCCCCCCCCCCCCCCCCCCCCCCCCCCAAAAAAAAAGGTCAACCCAGCAATTATGCTATTCTGTGTTAATCCCTATAAGCTGACATACACATGTACTTATATGTACTTAGATTGCTTTAATTTTGCCAGAGTGTATCTTGTTCTTGCTCATGTCCATAGAGTCATACTGGGCATATATTTCGCATGACGGTTGTACCATAATTTGCACATAGCCGTACCGTTTATGTCGGGCTCACTCAGGCTCGCCCTAGTATTATAATAGTGTGGCTTAGCATTCCTGCCCAATGTGCTGGACCTAGTTCTACCAGAAGTGACCAATTTTATTTTTGCATACACACTAGATAGAAGAAGTGACAGTACATTTTAAATTTCAAGCAACACACTATGCTTTTTTTTTAGAAAAGTGTACTGCATATACCGTTGTGGTAAGGCCGAACATGCAGCTGTATGGACAACAATACAGTCACCTACCACGCTCACCTGTGCTTGACAGGTTAGTTATATGTGTGTTCCCCAACACGTGTGCATGTGTATACAGCGTATATATAATTATAGCTACCGTACTGGCTAATGTGAAGCTTTGAAAACTAGAGCTCTGTAGAGCACATACCCCGCGCGCTCTGCCTCCACTTGTTCACATCCCAGCTGGTATCATAGTGTGTGTGTGTGTGTGTGCGCGTGTGTGCGTGCATGCGTGCGTGCGTGCATACATGTACATGCGTGCGCATGCATGTGTGTGTGTTTGTTGGTTTTTATAGGCAATTTATCAGCTTTGGGAAGGCCCCTTTCCCTTTAGATTCTGTATGCATTATACCCGAGGAAGTAAACGTGCAGCATCATAGGTACCATTGTGGTTGCCTTGAGAAGGGGATCTCTCCACCACCCTCATTTCTTGGGACAGAAGATGGACTGGAAAGACTGGACATCTTATCTTTATTGAGAGTGGTAGACACCGTCAGGGTGGCCCAGGCCTAGTGTGGATATATACAGGATTCAATGATGCTCAAGTTTTAGAGAAACACTTCACAAGTAAGAAATATGCATACATGTACAGTGTAACATGCATAAAAAATTATATTGGTGAAATTAAAATTTCGCAGTGCTGACGACCCTAACAGTGCTCATATCATGTGCATATGTTTCTGCCAGTGGAGATAACAGACTCACAGATAGAAATACTGTAACCACAATTTGTAGATCTTCTATTTTTCAGTCCGTCAGTGAGCCTGCTACCTCTCTTTCTCTCTCTCTTCTATAGAACTCCTTGGTGATGAATGTGAAGGCATATTAGTGGTACACACTAATTGCGTGGGTGGATATAACACCAAATTGCCCCAAAAGTGTTTTAGCCGCTTACCCTTTGCTGAGCATTTTTAGCGTTCTAAAAGACACGAATAACTATCCGCCGTTGGTCGTCACTTTTAAGGTCAAAGGTCGTGCTTTCAGCCCCACCCCTATGCATGGTTGTGTGTGTACCCACTACTACTTTGCAGGTGCCCAAGGTATGGCAATGTTTGGCAGCCAATCAATTGTTGGGCTTATTTAGTCCAAATCCTCTCTGCAATCAGCAGCAGAATCCTTACATTAGTCTTGCATACATATGAAATCTTGCCAGCTCTCTCAAAATGCCAATTTGCCTCAATGTACATGTATATCTAGTGTACTGGTAGTTGCAACATGCATGTTTATGCATAAGTATACGATGTCACGCATATGCAGCAAATTATATTTCCAGCTGGGACCAACGAGGCCTGGTTTGAGTTTTGAGAGCATACGTACATGGAGGGCAAACGTACATTGACTAGATCTGTCAGAAGAGCAACTGGGACCACGTGCACCCACCTCCATGGTGTACAAGAATGGGTACAGGTCCTATGGAATAAAACGATATTACTGTGCGGGAATGAAGAATGAATGCAAGGGTAATAATAACCAGGTCCAGTTAATCCACTATATTATATATATATAATGGTATATGATGAACGTATTCTAACAAGTATAGCCATATGAGAGAAAAACACAATCTGGGGACTGGTGAAGCATCAAACCAGTATACATACATACCTACCCAAGTACTGGCTACTATGTATGGGCTGGCCAACACATGCAGCATACATACAAGTGTGGGCTTCCCACTACATGTGTGGTTGGTCCCAGGTGGAAATTTAATTTGCTGCATATTACTGATACGTGCATGTTAGGTAGACAAGATCTCTATTGGCCTTTGTCTACTATTGCGAGATACCAGCATAATATTATACTTGTTAGAATACATTCATCATATACCATTATATATATATAATGGATTAACTGGACCTAGTTATTATTACCCTTGCATTCATTCTTCATTCCCGCACAGTAATCTCGTTTATTCCATAGGACCTGTACCCATTCTTGTACACCATGGAGGTGGGTGCATGTAGTCCCAGTTGCTCTTCTGACAGATCTAGTCAATGTACGTTTGCCCTCCATTGTTTGCCTTGAGAAGGGATCTCTAATGCAACATGCATGAAAATTAAAATCTAAATTTGGCAGTGCCGATGACCCTATGAGCAGCAGTGCTCATATCATGTGCATATGTTTCTGCTAGTGGAGATAACAGACTCACAGATAGAAATACTGTAACCACAATTTGTAGATCTTCTGTTTTTCAGTCCGTCAGTGAGCCTGCTACCTCTCTCTCTCTCTCTCTTCCTGTGCATCAACTTAGTGGAGTTGACATGTTCACTTAGAGCTTGTATCTAGTATAATCATGTGACACAATAGTAATCCAGTGGTACACACTAATTGCGTGGGTGGATATATCCCAAATTGCCCCAAAAGCGCTCACATAATTATCTTTTAGCCGCTTACCCTTTGCTGAGCATTATTACCGTTGTAGGAGACATGAATGACTCTGTTTGGTATCCGCTGTCGGTCGTCAATTGGTCAAAGGTCGTGCTTTCAGCCCCACCCCTTCCAAATGCGCATGCATCAGCCCCTCCCCATCGTGCCACGTGAACTGTCTGCGCACTGCCGAGATAATTGGTAAGTTTTGTATCGGTCTGTCGTGTTATATATATATGGCCTACTGATACTGTTCTCGTCTTTCCTGACTATCGAACTGTATGCATGTCGCCTGATTTACTAGGCTTGGAACGCTAGGTTTGTATAATTTGTTATGACTGGGGAGGAGGAAGGTTCTGGTGTTATGCCTATACATGACTAGTACCTGCTGCAGCAGCCCAATCAGATTGCTCCACGTCATCACCAATTTTTACAGGGCTTGCTAGGCTACTAGACTACATCTCACGAGTGAGGTTTTGCACACAGGCATAGCAGCTAAGCACTGGTACAACTCCAGTATGGACACAACACCAGAGATGAATCATGTACATGTACACATGGGAGGGGTGGATGGTATTGTATTTTATCTAATCTGTCAGGTCTATAATATTTCAGCAAGCCCATTCCCAAAGATTTCGATGTTCTGCCTTCAATTTTGGCCAGCATGCACCTTACAAGCTGTGTAGCACGATCTATTCATCGTGCATGTACATCTAGCAATCAACCATACTGTCTACATGAGTGTCAGTCAGCCTATAGCGGCAGATCTGAGTAAACTGAACCTTGCACCCTCTGCCTGCATGTGTAGTCTTGCTGCTACTTCAGTACTCGACAGCTAAGCATGGAATACTACCAGCACTGTAGACGTTGACAATAGGTACATGTAGTTCAGTAATTCCACAAAAGGTAGTACAGACTCGAGGCCTGTCAGCTGGTGTATTTCCCATTAATACCTTGCAGAGCTTAATCCCTAGTGTGTGTGTGAGTGAGCGAGTGAGTGTGTGTGTTGTTGAAGCAGTGTGTAGATGACACATGCTGCGCAACTTCACCATGGAATTAGGAAGCGGGGTTGGAAAGAGATGGATCTCTCCCCTCCCTTGATACCAACCTAACAAGGAGGCAGGGAGATGACATCCAGAAGCGTCCAGATCCTAAGATATGTCTGCCACCCAATGCACGTCACGAGGGGACTAGCTAAATACCTCTACAACAGCTAGGGCCAGGAGCATCACTAACAGACCACCTCGATAGAACGGCTACCCCCCCCCCCCCAATCGTTTATCTGTTCTGTTTCATTCCCACAGGCACCACCCACACCACCTGATGAGATACCAGAGGAACAAGTCTAGGGCAAACATACATACACATTTATGTAGCCAGTGCTGCTGATGAGGCCTGGAATTGGCCGAAACTGGAGGTAGTTCAGTCTTGACTGATCTACCCAAGGTCCAGCACATTGCTACACTAATCTAGCCAGCTAAACCCTCTCTTGCTGGCTATATTGATTGCTACACATAATCCACGCATGCTCAGGTCAGAACTCCATGTACTGCTCAATTTGGTACTTTAATCTGCTGGTGACTATGAGAGACAGATGAGGTAATGTTCTGTTGTATACGTATCAAGTCCAGATGATGATGTTTGTCATTTGTGTGTGTGTGCGTCTCTCTCTCTCTTATTCTCTTGAACATATTGCCATGGAGCTAGCTGCATGTGGGCAAATAGGGTTGTCATATTTATACGTACTAGACACCTCTTCTCAAACATTTAGCTAGTTAGTGCCCGTCTAATTAAGATTTGGTGACCTGCATGGCATCAATGTCATGGCAAGTCTTGCATAATTGAAAAATGTGTCTGTAGACAATAATATTACCCTCATTATTCTTGAACATATCTCTCTTATCATCCAATAGAAGAGATCTAGAAGGTCATAGTTACATTAGACTGTACTGTACACAGTTCATCAAATTTTGATCCCATGTGGGTTATTACTGCTTCCAATCCACCAAATTTTATTATTATTATAACCCATGCAGGATGTCAGTGACATGATGTCATTATCCATGAATTACTCTGTGTGCATACTTCCTAGATATGAGCCTATCCTTGTTAAGCTGACCAGTTGTACTATAATTAGCCCATCCAAAAGCCAGTTGTACTAATTAGCCATCCAAAAATAATTATAGTCTCACTATTACTCAGTGAATTAAGCCTATTAATATTTTTTGGCAAATTAATTAGTGAATTTGGTAAAGATCACTAAATATTATTGTATCGCTATATGTATAATATTAGCATTTAAACGAGGTATGTAGTAGCTAGCGTGGTAACAGACACACACATACACACTCACAAAACGACTACCGTAACCCTCGCGCATACGCGGAGGTTAACAAGGGGCAGATGCTCACCTGAAGCTTCTTTAGTTTTCACAGATACATGAATACAAGTAGTGGCTATCTAGGTGTAGGACCCCAACTATAGCACTGGTAAAAAAAAAAGTTACTGTTTCAGTTCCGTTTTGTACCGTGCACACAGAATGGATGAACGGCAAAGTGGACGGTACCTACGTGTCGTGGAAAACTATCCAGACGAAATGGAAGGCTTGCTGAGCTATCTTTGGGATGGCAGAGTTTTCTAGGCTGTTGTTTGTGCCCCGGTACTTTCCTGAGAATGGCAGAGCTGCTGGGTGCTCGGGGCTTATGTTAACGGTCAGACACACACACATACACACCACGGGGAACCAGTTAAAATTCCTAACACCATCAGACTTCAAAGGCTACAACACAGTCTCAGACCAACTACCTGCCTCATTAATCAAACAGTCAGCACCACAAAAGATAAGGGACAAAAAAATAATTGTGAGGCTTCACAGTCACCAACAGTAATCGCTATGCAATTTTACTGACCGCCATCGGCCATTTTCCGAGCAAATCGTAACAGTGACCACTCATTCTTGCTTACGGTCGGTCAGTTTATCCGTGAGATAAGGCTTCAGCCCCCAAACTAGTGGGTATGGGGGTATGCTCCTGCAGGAAAATTTTGAAATTTACGACCTCTGAGACTGTTTCTCATGGCTTCTGAGACCACATAATATTACTGTACATTAACAAATGGGGAGGGGGGGACCCTGGGTGAAGATTTCATACCATGTAGTGTGTACACCACAAACTATTCCACCTTTCCAAGTGTAGACTGTTTAAGTTTTTGTATCATCGTTTCATTCTTACTATTGTTGCTGCTATCATTGTTAAGTCATGTGATCAATTATTAGATAAAAGCTCAAGGTTCATTTTTGTGAGAACACGTGTTGAGTTGTGCTATGTGTGCATATCACATGCTCTTGAATCTTGCTATTAATAAGAGATTTTATCACTGGCTGCATTGGAGCAGAGGACGGTTGCAAGTTTTGCGGACTAGTGCTTGTGTGAGTGGCAGTCCTGTCGAATGTAACTATGGCCCACGATCAGCACATCAGCTTGCCGAAGACGTTCTCGTCTGGCGATGTTAACGAGTGGTTTAAGAGGTTTGATATTTGCAGCAAGACAAGCGGGTGGAATGGAGAGACAAAAGCGAAGAAGTTCCCAACGCTGCTAGAGGGGGAGGTCCTGGCAGTCTGCAGTATACAAGAGTACATGGTAGGTTCAAAATATAGCCATTACACTGTAATGTTTACCCACAACTTTCTTGATCTTCTATGGGCAAATAAATTTGACCAGCAATTACGCGTGGTTTTCATTAGACAAGGTACATCAGAAAATAAGAATATAGGCCGGTGGTTCGGTACGTATATATTGTCAACCTGATAAACAATTCCATCGGAACCAGCACTTTTTTTATTCCAGATTCCTGTAACATCTCATGAATTTTCGGTTACAAAATGCTCTGTCGGCATTCATGGCAAGAACTTTGAAACCAATCATCTTTTTCGGTACTAGACCTTTCATATGCATGTAAATGTTCAGATATGTCACCAACGTTGACAAACCCAATAATCTCCATGCTTTCTCTGTTATACACCAGCCCTTCTTTAACCTTGACTTCATTGAATGTCAAACACACATACTTCTTATACTCAGGAATTTTATCGATCTTGGCTTCTTTCATTAACTGCCTATCAACATCAGGAGTAAATCCAGGCTTTGCTGGCATCCAGTTACTATATTATCCCTCAGTGTACGTTCTGAATGTAAAATAACTCCCAGATGATCTGAATGCATCATAACCTGAAGAAGACATGAATTTTAGTTGTAAACACCAGCAAATGATCATAGGATGCCACCTAATTTGGCATCTCTGCTTTTGTGATGCTGCTTCTTTTTGCTGTTGCCAGAAAATATACTCAAAGGAATCAGCTCCATACTTCTTCATAATTTCATCTGTGTCATCCATCATTATCTCTCAAATCCTCGTCGAGATCTTCATCTACAATAGTTCCATCTCTCTCTGTCACTTTGGTGACCTTGTTTTTCAGCTGTTCAACCTTCCTTTTGTTTGCCTCCATTTCAGCTCTCACATTTGAATATCGCTGTCGCTTTTCGGGGGTATTAAGATATCTGAAATTGGTTTTGCTGCCAACTTGCGTTTTGTTTTAAGACTCGTCTTTACTTGTTGATTGTACATCGCTCATAATGTTGCACGATAATTCTTGCATGAATCACATTTGTTACATTCGTCAATACCGTAGGTCGGGTTTTGATTGCGTAGCAAGACACATTGTACTTTTGCTTTGTACGGTTGTACCTTGCTTGGACTGGCTCATTGCTTCTTCACGCTCTAATGCTGCTGTTACTGCTTGGTTCACTTAACTAAGGACAGTTGCGCTTGTTGGCAGGGTGGTTGCTGGCTTTAAATAGCGACGAAGATTGCGATTGTGCATGCAAATAGATGTAGGGGGCGTGGTTATGATTGCGTATTCTTTTTCCTGCAATTCTTTTGGTTGCGAACTCTGGAAAAACTTGCAATTCGCAATCAAAAGAATCTCGCAATCAAAACCTGACCTATGGTAGTTCACACCCGAACTGTTTGACCAAACCTCTCACCATTTAGTGTAACTATCAATAGAAGCAACCAGTGATCCAATCGTTTGTTATTGACACTACATGTTGAGGTCTAGGCATCCCTTCGAATGATAAACTCTAAAAATGGCAGAAAATAGCGGAGAAAATGAGCCCATATACTTCCAGACTGTTGACATTGACCATGAAAGTTCAAATCTTACTTTTTGGTATGCCCAGCTTGCTAAGTCAGCATACATAGCAGATCGAAACGCGTATGCGCAGATCAAAATACAGATCGACTTGCTGACTCAGCACATCTTGCAGATCGAAGTGCAGATCGATTTGCTGACTGAGCACACCTTGCAGATCGCCTTGCAGAACGTTTTGCTGTGCATATCAAATTTTGTTTTTGACACTGATACGTACCACTCTATACTTCCGTGGTATGCCTCTCTGGCTTGAAAAAAAAAGACAAGCGTCTCTAGACTTCAGCACGTGGTTGAGGTGAGCTCGAAAATGAGTACTCGAGTATAGCATACCCCAGCGAGCCATGTGACGCAAAACTGCACACATTGGGCTGAGCGAAACGCACATCAAACAGGAAACGCGACGTCACATGCATATACGCAATACTAACGTTTACAATCCCTCCTCCCCCTTCTACTATCTATGCTAGCATAGCATGGCAGTGCACTGCTACACACTATACTATAGCCATTGACAGTACAGCTGATTAATTTTGCGTAACTGTTACATAACATTACACGGTTGAACTCTGTACTTCGAAAATAGTATTTACACGTAGGTATTGCACAGTGCAATATTCTCTTCCCCTCTTATGTACTCTTGCTGATACTAAAGGCATGTACTTTGGATGATGGGTCAGTCGGGTCCATTGAACAAGGAATTATAAATTGGTATGGCATGATCCATAAATTTGGTAACTCTTGACCAACTTGATAAAATGAGTACATTATGCTAGTGTTTTTTTAAACAAAGCACAAACACTACTATAATAATAATAGTACCAGTATAAATAATGTAATGTGCACCATGATAATGATGACTGGATCTCTTTGCACCCAGGTTGAACTCTATGAAGTTAATAAGAATGGAAGAAAGATTGAAATACGTCGAGTGTACAGTCACGAGAACCCCAAGTCTTATCTTGACCTACACAGGCTTCAAGAAGCGTTGATGTTTATGTGCAAGTTTTATTCAAACAACCAGTAGATACCTTGTAACCTTGTAGAGAAGTAATTGAAGTGTAACTTATAGAAAAGCAAATGAAGTAACGTAGATACCTTGTAACCTTGTAGAGAAGCAATTGAAGTGTAACTTATATATAGAAAGCAAATGAAGTAACTTGTAGAAAGGCAATTGAAGTAACTTGTAGAAAAGCAATTGAAGTATGTGGGAGTTTGTAAACAGTGGATTACTGGACTGACCTTTGACCTTAAATTTAGTCAAAATTAGAAGCATTTTTGAATATTCAAGGATCTGGTAGGTTGTATAATACCCCAATACTCAAAGTCCTATGACAGGGCCCTGAGAAAAGCATAAGGGAGCTGCAAAACTGAGTTTGGTCATTTACACACCGAGGCCAAGGGATCTACACTGTATTTAGAATGTTGATGTCCCCAGGCCAAGTAAAAAGTGAGGGTGTTACTCAGGATTGTAAATAGCTACTGTGGATCCCATTGGCCAATTAAGGTGCACTGTTGTAGAATTTTTCAACTGTTGCTTGGCTATTTGTCTTAACACCATGGTTCCTATTGGCCAATTTTTTTTGTAACTAATCTACTTATTTAGCTCCTATTAACTAATCAGATTACAGGAAACTGGCAGTAAGATTCTAATAATTATTACAACTTTAGCATAATGTAGTTGTATGATTGTCAATTTTCCAAATCGCCTTAACATATTATGTATTGTGACTATGCTTTTGTCACCCTTTTCATTTGAAATAATACATGTACCAATTTCTATAGTCCACTGATATTAATTTATAGAGCAGATTAAAGTGACTAGCTAGCTTCATTCTCAGGCTCCCTGAAGTTTTCAACGTGGATACAGTGCACATATTTGAAATGATCAGGGAGCTTGGGTATCAGAATTTGGATACAGTTTTATATCCCACCCAACCTCTCAATCCACCAAATTGATCAGTAAATTTTTGCTGGCCAACTAGCAACGTAAATGGTGATGTGTAGCTACATCATATACTCTTAGCTACCAGTTCCTCCGTATGTCAAATGCACATGCATGTCCTACATAAATCAAGTGAACTAGCCGAGTTGCCATAGCTAACTGCTAACATAATATTTTGTTGAATCATTTGCAGACCATAACAACATTACATAAGTATTTACTAGTGTGACTGGATACCCTATTCTTAGTCTTTCTCACTCTCCCTCCTCATTAACTATATTTCCTTCACAATTTTTGCCTCCTTTGGGGGAAAATATGAGGTCAAGGGTTAGTCCAGTAATCCAGTCCAGTAGTCCAGTCCACTGTTTACAGACTCCCGAAGTAACTTTTATAGGAATGACAAGTCATCAAACAGCCAGTCAACTGCAGTGACAAACAAATTCAAAATCAGTTGGTACTGCACAATCAACAATTCAATATTGAGGGATTACTTGTGGTAATTTCAGGAGACATTCCCTGAATTATTCTGATTGCTATTCCGCTCCAAATGGTCCAGTGAACACAGAGTGAACACAGTATACAGTGAAACCTCTAATAGCGGACTCTCTGAGAAGTGGACGACCCCTGTACAGCGGACAAAGCCGATGCCCCCGATTGCTTTTCCTATAGAAATAATAGTACATGTACATTTGTACTATGATGAAGCCATACTTCAAAGGAAAAACAACTAGTACAAAACCTGTGAGCCTCATACACCGTAGGGTGTATGAAAATGTACACCCTAGCTGCATAGAATTTGAGGGGGGAGGCACCAAGGCTGACCTTGCAATTTGTTTCTCATGCAGTGTGTGTGTGTGTGTGTGTGTGGCATGCGTGTGCATGGCATTCTTGGGCTCCCAATCCTAGGGCTGGTGGTTGAAATCCCCGGGCTGAGCCTTGCTGTTGTGACCTTGAGCAAGATACTTTATCCTCCAGCATACCTTGCTGTAAGATAGGGACCTGGCTTAGGCTGGGGAGGGCAAAAGGGCAAACATATCCATATCCCATTGGTCCTCGCAGGGGGCGTGACCATGATTATATGGCAGCCTTATACCTTTGCCTTTTGCCTTTGTGTGTGTGTGTGTGTTGGGGGGGGGGGGGTTGTGAGGGAGAGATAGTGTTAAAGAGTTACATGCCTGAGGTGATACATTTTGTAAGACTATGCTAGGCATACACTTACTGTTCCATGTATGCTTTATTGTGAGCTAAATGCTAGCTAGTTATAATACAATGGGCCCTGGCCTGGACGACGAGGGCATGTCCTCCTACCCTGCAGGCCATCTGCATCAAACAGATGGCCAGAGGTTCAGAAGCCTGCACATTTAACATTTTTTTCCTGGAGCTGCATGGGCTAGGAACTCATTGACAGTACCACTGGTGTGGTGTTGCACCCAAAGTCCAACCGGGACCTCATCATCTTTTTGATACTGTCAATGGGATATGGATATGTTTGCCCTTTTGCCCTCCCCAGCCTAAGCCAGGTTCCTATCTTACAGCAAGGTATGCTGGAGGATAAAGTAACTTGCTCAAGGTCACAACAGCAAGGCTCAGCCCGGGGATTTCAACCACCAGCCCTAGGATTGGGAGCCCAAGAATGCCATGCACACGCATGCGCACACACACACACACACACACACACACACTGCATGAGAAACAAATTGCAAGGTCAGCCTTGGTGCCTCCCCCCTCAAATTCTATGCAGCTAGGGTGTACATTTTCATACACCCTACGGTGTATGAGGTTCACAGGTTTTGTACTAGTTGTTTTTCCTTTGAAGTATGGCTTCATCATAGTACAAATGTACATGTACTATTATTTCTATAGGAAAAGCAATCGGGGGCATCGGCTTTGTCCGCTGTACAGGGGTCGTCCACTTTTCAGAGAGTCCGCTATTAGAGGTTTCACTGTATACTGTGTTCACTGGACCATTTGGAGCGGAATAGCAATCAGAATAATTCAGGGAATGTCTCCTGAAATTACCACAAGTAATCCCTCAATATTGAATTGTTGATTGTGCAGTACCAACTGATTTTGAATTTGTTTGTCACTGCAGTTGACTGGCTGTTTGATGACTTGTCATTCCTATAAAAGTTACTTCGGGAGTCTGTAAACAGTGGACTGGACTACTGGACTGGATTACTGGACTAACCCTTGACCTCATATTTTCCCCCAAAGGAGGCAAAAATTGTGAAGGAAATATAGTTAATGAGGAGGGAGAGTGAGAAAGACTACGAATAGGGTATCCAGTCACACTAGTAATAATATTGTTATGGTCTGCAAATGATTCAACAAGATATTATGTTAGCAGTTAGCTATGGCAACTCGGCTAGTTGAGATGTTATCACTTGATTTATGTAGGACATGCATGTGCATTTGACATACGGAGGAACTGGTAGCTAAGAGTATATGATGTAGCTACACATCACCATTTACGTTGCTAGTTGGCCAGCAAAAATTAAGCAAGTGTACTGATCAATTTGGTGGATTGAGAGGTTGGGTGGGATATAAAACTGTATCCAAATTCTGATACCCAAGCTCCCTGATCATTTCAAATATGTGCACTGTATCCACGTTGAAAACTTCAGGGAGCCTGAGAATGAAGCTAGATAGTCACTTTAATCTGCTCTATAAATTAATATCAGTGGACTATAGAAATTGGTACATGTATTATTTCAAATGAAAAGGGTGACAAAAGCATAGTCACAATACATGTTAAGGCGATTTGGAAAATTGACAATCATACAACTACATTATGCTAAAGTTGTAATAATTATTAGAATCTTACTGCCAGTTTCCTGTAATCTGATTAGTTAATAGGAGCTAAATAAGTAGCTTAGTTACAAAAAAAAAAATTGGCCAATAGGAACCATGGTGTTAAGACAAATAGCCATAGCAACAGTTGAAAAATTCTACAACAGTGCACCTTAATTGGCCAATGTGATCCACAGTAGCTATTTACAATCCTGAGTAACACCATCACTTTTTACTTGGCCTGGGGACATCAACATTCTAAATACAGTGTAGATCCCTTGGCCTCGGTGTGTAAATGACCAAACTCAGTTTTGCAGCTCCCTTATGCTTTTCTCAGGGCCCTGTCATAGGACTTTGAGTATTGGGGTATTATACAACCTACCAGATCCTTGAATATTCAAAAATGCTTCTAATTTTGACTAAATTTAAGGTCAAAGGTCAGTCCAGTAATCCACTGTTTACAAACTCCCACATACTTCAATTGCTTTTCTACAAGTTACTTCAATTGCCTTTCTACAAGTTACTTCATTTGCTTTCTATATATAAGTTACACTTCAATTGCTTCTCTACAAGGTTACAAGGTATCTACGTTACTTCATTTGCTTTTCTATAAGTTACACTTCAATTGCTTCTCTACAAGGTTACAAGGTATCTACTGGTTGTTTGAATAAAACTTGCACATAAACATCAACGCTTCTTGAAGCCTGTGTAGGTCAAGATAAGACTTGGGGTTCTCGTGACTGTACACTCGACGTATTTCAATCTTTCTTCCATTCTTATTAACTTCATAGAGTTCAACCTGGGTGCAAAGAGATCCAGTCATCATTATCATGGTGCACATTACATTATTTATACTGGTACTATTATTATTATTATAGTAATGTTTGTGCTTTGTTTAAAAAAACACTAGCATAATGTACTCATTTTGTCAAGTTGGTCAAGAGTTACCAAATTTATGGATCATGCCATACCAATTTATAATTCCTTGTTCAATGGACCCGACTGACCCATCATCCAAAGTACATGCCTTTAGTATCAGCAGGAGTACATAAGAGGGGAAGAGAATATTGCACTGTGCAATACCTACGTGTAAATGCTATTTTCGAAGTACAGAGTTCAACCGTGTAATGTTATGTAACGGTTACGAAAATGAATCAGCTGTACTGTCAATGGCTATAGTATAGTGTGTAGCAGTGCACTGCCATGCTATGCTAGCATAGATAGTAGAAGGGGGAGGAGGGATTGTAAACGTTAGTATTGCGTATATGCATGTGACGTCGCGTTTCCTGTTTGATGTGCGTTTCGCTCAGCCCAATGTGTACAGTTTTGCGTCACATGGCTCGCTGGGGTATGCTATACTCGAGTACTCATTTTCGAGCTCACCTCAACCACGTGCTGAAGTCTAGAGACGCTTGTCTTTTTTCCAAGCCAGAGAGGCATACCACGGAAGTATAGAGTGGTACGTATCAGTGTCAAAAATAAAATTTGATATGCACAGCAAAACGTTCTGCAAGGCGATCTGCAAGGTGTGCTCAGTCAGCAAATAGATCTGCACTTCGATCTGCAAGATGTGCTGAGTCAGCAAGTCGATCTGTATTTTGATCTGCGCATACGCGTTTCGATCTGCTATGTATGCTGACTTAGCAAGCTTGGCATACCAAAAAGTAAGATTTGCAACTTTCATGGTCAATGTCAACAGTCTGGAAGTATATGGGCTCATTCTCTCCGCTATTTTCTGCCATTTTTATAGAGTTTATCATTCGAAGGGATGCCTAGACCTCAACATGTAGTGTCAATAACAAATGATTGGATCACTGGTTGCTTCTATTGATAGTTACACTAAATGGTGAGAGGTGTGGTCAAATAGTTCGGGTGGTGAAATGTGAACTACCATAGGTCAGGTTTTGATTGCGAGATTCTTTTGATTGCGAATTGCAAGTTTTTCCAGAGTTCGCAACCAAAAGAATTGCAGGAAAAAGAATACTCAATCATAACCGCGCCCCCTACATCTATTTGCATGCACAATCGCAATCTTCGTCGCTATTTAAAGCCAGCAACCACCCTGCCAACAAGCGCAACTGTCCTTCGTTAAGTGAACCAAGCAGTAACAGCAGCATTAGAGCGTGAAGAAGCAATGAGCCAGTCCAAGCAAGGTACAACCGTACAAAGCAAAAGTACAATGTGTCTTGCACGCCTTGATCGCGATCAGAGGGTGTGACTTCTCCGCTGCTGGCATTCGCAATCATTAGAATTGCAATGTAGATCGAAAAGCTTCATTCGCAATCATTAAACTACGCAATCAAAACCCGACCTCCGGTATTGACGAATGTAACAAATGTGATTCATGCAAGAATTATCGTGCAACATTACGAGCGATGTACAATCAACAAGTAAAGACGAGTCTTAAACAGAGTGAAAACAAAACTCAAGTTGGCAGCAAAACCAATTTCAGATATCTTAATACCCCCGAAAAGCGACAGCGATATTCAAATGTGAGAGCTGAAATGGAGGCAAACAAAAGAAAGGTTGAACAGCTGAAAAACAAGGTCACCAAAGTGACAGAGAGATATGGAACTATTGTAGATGAAGATCTCGACAAGGATTTGAGAGATAATGATGGATGACACAGATGAAATCATGAAGAAGTATGGAGCTGATTCCTTTGAGTATATTTTCTGGCAACAGCAAAAAGAAGCAGCATCACAAAAGCAGAGATGCCAAATTAGGTGGCATCCTATGATCATTTGCTGGTGTTTACAACTAAAATTCATGTCTTCTTCAGGTTATGATGCATTCGGATCATCTGGGATAGTTATTTTACCTTCAGAACGTACACTGAGGGATAATATAGTAACTGGATGCCAGCAAAGCCTGGATTTACTCCTGATGTTGATAGGCAGTTAATGAAAGAAGCCAAGATCGATGAAATTCCTGAGTATAAGAAGTATGTGTGTTTGACATTCAATGAAGTCAAGGTTAAAGAAGGGCTGGTGTATAATAGAGAAAGCATGGAGATTATTGGGTTTGTCAATGTTGGTGACATATCTGAAGATTTACATGCATATGAAAGGTCTAGTACCGAAAAAGATGATTGGTTTCAAAGTTCTTGCCATGAATGCCGACAGAGCATTTTGTAACCGAAAATTCATGAGATGTTACAGGAATCTGGAATAAAAAAAGTGCTGGTTCCGATGGAATTGTTTATCAGATTGACAATATATACGCACTGAACCACCGGCCTATATTCTTATTTTCTGATGTACCTTGTCTAATGAAAACCACGCGTAATTGCTGGTCAAATTTATTTGCCCATAGAAGATCAAGAAAGTTGTGGGTAAACATTACAATGTAATGGCTATATTTTGAACCTACCATGTACTCTTGTATACTGCAGACTGCCAGGACCTCCCCCTCTAGCAGCGTTGGGAACTTCTTCGCTTTTGTCTCTCCATTCCACCCGCTTGTCTTGCTGCAAATATCAAACCTCTTAAACCACTCGTTAACATCGCCAGACGAGAACGTCTTCGGCAAGCTGATGTGCTGATCGTGGGCCATAGTTACATTCGACAGGACTGCCACTCACACAAGCACTAGTCCGCAAAACCTACAACCGTCCTCTGCTACCAATTCAGCCAGTGATAAAATCTCTTATTAATAGCAAGATTCAAGAACATGTGATATGCACACATAGCACAACTCAACACGTGTTCTCACAAAAATGAACCTTGAGCTTTTATCTAATAATTGATCACATGACTTAACGATGATAGCAGCAACAATAATAAGAATGAAACGATGATACAAAAATTTAAACAGTCTACACTTGGAAAGTTTGTGGTGTACACACTACATGGTATGAAATCTTCACCTAGGGTCCCCCCTCCCCATTTGTTAATGTACAGTAATATTATGTAGTCTCAGAAGCCATGAGAAACAGTCTCAGAGGTCGTAAATTTCAAAATTTTCCTGCAGGAGCATACCCCCATACCCACTAGTTTGGGGGCTGCCACATGCTAGAAACCTCTCCCCCTCCCATGACAAAATCCTGTGACAAACGATAGTACATTATGGTATACCTACACTAAGTCCTTCCCGAGCTGTTTGTACTCAGTGATATTCGCCTTTGTACGCACAACTTCATCCAGCTTCTTGATAAATAGAATTAAGTTGTGGGTGGGGAAAATACATGTGTCCTCTATCTCTGCATTTTAGACTTTGTGGCAGTTTTGCCTTGTCTGAGTCTACCATTTGCATCCACTTGTATTTCACAAGAAACTTTTGTTCTTGTCCGTACACGTCTTGCTCTTCAAATGTTTATACCGACAGTGCAACATATCGGCTAGTGCACCACCTCCAAATCTATAGTTGGTTCAGGGTTTGGCTGTGGATCAGAGGTGCTTGCCAGGGACGTCTCAGCTCCAGATTGAGATATTACATATTGCAGCACCACCCAAAGATGGTCGTAAGTGGCAGACACTATAGCCATCACCACAGCATTTCTACTCTCATTATGATGCTGATGTAGGCGCATGGTGCCAAGAACTGAGCAGTGTTGTCATGCTATTTCACCTGGAATCGAGCATACTTGTCTTTGCCCTTGTCACATTCTTTGTATGCAGCAACAAAAAGCTCAGTTAGGCGATTGCATAGTGCTATGTGACTGGATGTAAGTTCTCTGAATAAAGTCAGCCTGTCTTCATACACATGCATGTGCAACTGTTTAACCACTTTCTTCTCTATGTTATCTGTAAGTTCATCCTCACCAATACTTTCCAGATGAGTCACAATGTCCTCTTTTTCCTGCTTCTATAAAGCACGTTTTGTTCTTTTCTTTTTAGGAGCACTGGCACGGGAAGGCTGAACTGACATTGGCATAACTTCATCAGTAGAATCAGATTTATCATCATCTGGATTGTCTTCATTCTCTTCTATAAGATTATCATCCAGGAAGATATCTGTAAACTAGTCTTCCATGCAGATTCGACTGCGCCAGATTTATTTCTGAGCTAGCTGTACTGACACGCTCGCGCTTTCCTATATGCTGAAACTGCAACGTGCAAAGTGTTATGAAAACGCTTGAATATTATGTAATAGTTGGTAATAGTGTCTGGAGACCTTTATACTTCGAAAACTGTTTACCGAGTGCGATACTCTCTTTCCCTCCCCTCTTATATAGTACTCTTGGTATCAGTAGACAAGTTGGTAGTGCTAGATATTCTGGAATAACAAATAGTTACTCTTACCTTCATTGGGTGAATGAGGAGTCCCATGACATTGCAGTCAAATTTGACTGCATTTACTATTGCAGATATCAGTAGCTGGCCTGCTCCTTGTGAGCGTGGTTCACTCTCAGATTTGATCTGCATGTATGAGTGTATCAGTCAGCTAGCAGGTTTTACATCAAATCAACTTTATACTGGCTCTTGCTCAATAGCACTATAGTTGCCATGTAGACTTGCCCAGACAATATAGTATGATATACAGTACACATCTAGCATTCTGACTACTACTGTGTATGCAGTAGTAACTATAGAGGAACACTTAGCTAAGGTTGAAGTTCCCCCCCCCCCCGAAAAGCATACTATAAATCCAGAAGGTAGCTCAACCAGTACATAAAACCTGGCTTCAACGTCCGAGTACAAGCAAGGCAGGTATGACATAGCCTCGTCCCCAGGCTCCCCGATCTTTTCAATGCGCGCAAAGAGGGGGAGCCTGGGATCTGTGCGTGATGTAGGCCCATATACTAGGGTAGGAAGGGTGGTGGGTCGTGAAAATTATGCATGGGTGAGCACTATTTTCAAGCGCTCTGGTTCAATACTGGTGAAAAAGAAGGCTACACTGACTAGCAGCGAGGGTAGTACGATCCTTCGAGGCCTCGCAGAGCTATGTTTGATTGACAGAAGACGCCAAACAGGTTTGAAATCGACGCTTTGCAGCAACCCTAGTTGTAACGCCATTTTGCCAACGTTTGTCATGTGACATTAGATCCCAGGCCCTCTCACGTTTCTTTCCTTCAAGTGAAAAAAGGTGAGAGGGCCTGGGGATGAGGATAGGTATGACACTGAATGGGAGACAGAGTTTCCATGGGTGTACCCTACAAGTGACGGTAGCGGTATGTACTGCTGACTGCAAGTTGAATATGCAACTTAGCTTGTAAATGGCTTATTTTGCGGTAACCGCACCCGCCAGTGCGACGCCCTGCCCTAAATTTTCTATAGTGCCTACGTGGGTTAAAGGTCTGACTCGGCAGAAATGGTAGGTAAGATAATTTGGTGACAGCCTAGCCTCGTCCCCAGGCCCTATCCCAGCTTTTAAATGTTACATGTCACCCTGAGGGGCAAGTGTTTTAACTCTGCCAATGCGCATTTACCTTTACCTGTTTGGAAAGTGGTTTTCTGCAATGAGTAGCACATGATTCTGGTACTACCGTAGAAACTGGTTGTTAAGCGCATGCGCTTATAACACGCGGCAGCAAGAAAATATGCGCTTAACAGGAAGCATGCGCTTAATTAAAAGCGCTAAAACATGGTAGGTGGGGCGTGTGTAAAGAATGTGTCGAGAGTAGAAAGGCGTACAATGGTGGCCAAGAAGCGACCAGACAGCGTAATTCTCGACGTTTTCTTCTCCAGCCTACTTCTAGCCTTCTTTCTGGGCTCATGTATTTAACCATTCGCTCGTCGTTTAGCTGGCTTGCTGGGCATATGTGCCTAACAAAGAGCGGTAAAGCTCGCACAAAACTATGCGCTTAACAGCGAGCAGCGCTTAACAACCAGTTCCTACGGTATATAGTAGTGTTCTCTCTCTCTGTGGCCAGTGCTGCTCATGAGGCCTGGTATTGGCCAAAACCAGAGGTATACGTACATATACATGTACGTAGTTCAAATCTGTTGGTGTGGAGTACATGTACCTCTGGTCCAGCACATGCTACTACATCAATAGTGTACTGGTAGTTGCAATGTGCAAGTTTTGCCCTGTTGCATGTAGGTAGACAAGTACCTCCCCAGATTGTGTTTTTCTCTCATAATGGCGATACCGTTTTTTTGTCATGTTTGTGATGTAAATAGCTGATTTGCCACATTGCTTCTTGTAAATTAAGCAATAATGTTACTAGTTATGAGTGCCTCACTCGAGCTAGTCAAAACCATGCTTTTTGATGTAATTGTCTTTCGTCCTAGCTATCGAAAAGCAATCCAATGAAAAGTTATTTTAGCATGTTGAGAAAGTGTAGAAACTATTGAGGCCACCTAAAGTACATGAACATCTAAAGTTGTCTACATACTAGCAAGATTCTTAGTCACTGAGGTGGGTAGGAAGAGTTCCCATGGGATAAAAGAGCTTTTTAACCTACGACCCTAGTTCTCAAGACTAGGTAGCCTCGTTCCCAGGCTCTCCCCTCCTCATTGTTCTGTGCGTGATTTTTATTTATGTGAAATTTATGTTTAAGCATCTGGAGTGCTCTATAGATGGCTCGATCACTGGACAAGACTCCCAGCTAATGTTGACTCCTCGTGAGAACAATCGTGGCTCGATCGCGACACCCAACTCACTGTTACTGTCTGAGTTTTGAGAGCAGTGATCGAGCCATCTATAGAGAGCTAATAACCAACGCTGATCCAGGCTTTTTCCTCGTTCTCTGGACTTGCATACGTCGACACAGTGGATACTGAACGCGTCATCAGTGTCCACACATGATTAAAGCCTCCCAGGCTCTCCCCCTCCGATGCTTAAACATGAGGAGGGGAGCGCCTGGGAACAAGCCTAAAGACTAGGCACCTACCGTATACTTTCTAATATATAGGCGCCCCCAAAAAATAATTACAGATCGCGAAGGCGCCTCCAATTAGAACCAAAAAATTCACGAGCAGGTCAAAGGGCACCTAAATTAGGGAGGTGCCTAAGAGCTGCAATTAGAACAGTTCTGAAAGTTTTGCCAGAGCACAAGCGCTATCACTAAGCGGTCCTATTTAGTGGCAGTGAATATGATAGTGGCGAGAACAACAAAAATATGGTTCTAGTTTCAGTTCTTTTTGGAAATTTCACTCTGATTGCTGAATCATTCTCGAGTTGTCGGTACCCGTAGCCAATTGTCTCTAACTCCAGAAAGACATCAAAGCAGTCGGTAAGTGCCCACATAAATGTAGGAGACAGCTTAGTTTGACATCTAAACTGCTAGCTTGATAGATCAATCGACGGTATAGTACGGTACCGAGGTATTGCCATATTGCACGTGGCAATACGTTCCAATTAAATAGGCGCCGTCTAAAAATAATTGATATCCGGAAAGGCGCCTTAAATTAGAACCTAAAAATTGCGCAGGTCCCAAAGGGCACCTAAATTAGGGTGGCACCTATATTAGAACATACACGGTAAGTGGCTCTGCCTTTTGCTGAGATAATAATGGGATGGTTGCCCCTTAGGTTTCGGGATTGATAATAGAAGATAAACCACTGAATTTTCATGTAGGTTTAGCACTACACCCTCGAGTATCTGGTTTCAACCACTCAGCCCTCGGTTGCTTCGCACCCTCGTGCTCTAAACTGGATACATCCCTCACACTCGTGATAATATAATTAACTAATACATCATCATAGTTGTGTGGTGTCCGTCTGTCAGTAATGGAGGGTCAGCGGAAACGATTTGACTTCGAGATGCAAAGGCTATATCTCTGACCACCGAGCGTTAGAAGCTAGAACTAGGCGATCTCTGTGAACGGCAGCATGGCACTACCTCCAAGCATGAACACTAAGCTTCTTGGACACTGTACAAAGAATAGGCGACAATGAACACATGTGTAGAGCGGCCTGTGGTTTGTTAGCTAAGCAGCTTGATTCATGGGAAGAGTCATCATCACGGAGGTAGTAGATTCTGTTCTCAGCCTCATGCCATCACCCATGCCGCTGGAGAAATGGCGAGCAAACTAACGAGTTTATTGGCCAGCTGATTGATTAGGTCATGTACTCAAACAGGATGTTGTAAAAATTAATGCGCATGCGCTACAATGCTGCTGCAGTACCACATCATGTGTGTGCAATTTATACATATTACAGGTACATTATCAATGTCCTACACTCTCTCCTTTACCCCACTATAACCTCTTCACAACTTCTAGGTCCCAACTTTTACATAATACTAGCATATAATATTATATGGGTTTGGGTTTGGGTTCGAACCCGAACCCAGCCATATGTGTAGTTACATGATGGAAAATACAAATTGGGTGCAGCAGGGAGCTTGCTTCGCCTGCCCTCCTGCTTGTATTAATTAGTATGTCCACCCAATTTTCGGTATTGCATGCAATAAATGTAAGTACATACCTCGGCAATAATCAGAAGTTTGGACTTATCTCTGGTTGTCACGCTAACATCCGGGATTCCCTAAAAACAAGAACATATCAAAAAATTACACACTGATTTACCCTAAGATAAATAATTTTCCATACGAGTAATGAAATTTTTAGCCATAGGAAGTTTACATTCTGAATATAGAGAGAGGTGGTGTAGGCATAATCACATCCGAGTGAGCAGGACTTTGGAATAGAGGGAAAGTCCAGTGCCTTCAAAAGGGTGTCTTGTGATTTGTTTATATATGCACTATGGCATCATTCGCTGTACTGTGTCTGTTATATGTACGTGTATATAGCTGGTGCTATGCCATGGTATGCAGCCATATTGGCTCATGTAATGGATAACTATTCATACCCTGCCCCTCGTTTAAGCTTATACATTAGAAGACTACCGCAGACTCTGGATATTAAGCACATGGCGGTAAAATGGAACAGTAGCATGCATGCGTTTAATAAAGGATATGTGCTTATAGAGCGCAGCCATGCCCACAGATATCGAGGCATGCGAGATTCTTTTGATTGCGAATTGCAAGTTTTTCCAGAGTTCGCAACCAAAAGAATTGCAGGAAAAAGAATACTCAATCATAACCACGCCCCCTACATCTATTTGCATGCACAATCGCAATCTTCGTCGCTATTTAAAGCCAGCAACCACCCTGCCAACAAGCGCAACTGTCCTTCGTTAAGTGAACCAAGCAGTAACAGCAGCATTAGAGCGTGAAGAAGCAATGAGCCAGTCCAAGCAAGGTACAACCGTACAAAGCAAAAGTACAATGTGTCTTGCACGCCTTGATCGCGATCAGAGGGTGTGACTTCTCCGCTGCTGGCATTCGCAATCATTAGAATTGCAATGTAGATCGAAAAGCTTCATTCGCAATCATTAAACTACGCAATCAAAACCCGACCTACGGTATTGACGAATGTAACAAATGTGATTCATGCAAGAATTATCGTGCAACATTACGAGCGATGTACAATCAACAAGTAAAGACGAGTCTTAAACAGAGTGAAAACAAAACTCAAGTTGGCAGCAAAACCAATTTCAGATATCTTAATACCCCCGAAAAGCGACAGCGATATTCAAATGTGAGAGCTGAAATGGAGGCAAACAAAAGAAAGGTTGAACAGCTGAAAAACAAGGTCACCAAAGTGACAGAGAGATATGGAACTATTGTAGATGAAGATCTCAACAAGGATTTGAGAGATAATGATGGATGACACAGATGAAATCATGAAGAAGTATGGAGCTGATTCCTTTGAGTATATTTTCTGGCAACAGCAAAAAGAAGCAGCATCACAAAAGCAGAGATGCCAAATTAGGTGGCATCCTATGATCATTTGCTGGTGTTTACAACTAAAATTCATGTCTTCTTCAGGTTATGATGCATTCAGATCATCTGGGATAGTTATTTTACCTTCAGAACGTACACTGAGGGATAATATAGTAACTGGATGCCAGCAAAGCCTGGATTTACTCCTGATGTTGATAGGCAGTTAATGAAAGAAGCCAAGATCGATGAAATTCCTGAGTATAAGAAGTATGTGTGTTTGACATTCAATGAAGTCAAGGTTAAAGAAGGGCTGGTGTATAATAGAGAAAGCATGGAGATTATTGGGTTTGTCAATGTTGGTGACATATCTGAAGATTTACATGCATATGAAAGGTCTAGTACCGAAAAAGATGATTGGTTTCAAAGTTCTTGCCATGAATGCCGACAGAGCATTTTGTAACCGAAAATTCATGAGATGTTACAGGAATCTGGAATAAAAAAAGTGCTGGTTCCGATGGAATTGTTTATCAGATTGACAATATATACGCACTGAACCACCGGCCTATATTCTTATTTTCTGATGTACCTTGTCTAATGAAAACCACGCGTAATTGCTGGTCAAATTTATTTGCCCATAGAAGATCAAGAAAGTTGTGGGTAAACATTACAATGTAATGGCTATATTTTGAACCTACCATGTACTCTTGTATACTGCAGACTGCCAGGACCTCCCCCTCTAGCAGCGTTGGGAACTTCTTCGCTTTTGTCTCTCCATTCCACCCGCTTGTCTTGCTGCAAATATCAAACCTCTTAAACCACTCGTTAACATCGCCAGACGAGAACGTCTTCGGCAAGCTGATGTGCTGATCGTGGGCCATAGTTACATTCGACAGGACTGCCACTCACACAAGCACTAGTCCGCAAAACCTGCAACCGTCCTCTGCTACCAATGCAGCCAGTGATAAAATCTCTTATTAATAGCAAGATTCAAGAACATGTGATATGCACACATAGCACAACTCAACACGTGTTCTCACAAAAATGAACCTTGAGCTTTTATCTATGGTATGCAGCCATATTGGCTCATGTAATGGATAACTATTCATACCCTGCCCCTCGTTTAAGCTTATACATTAGAAGACTACCGCAGACTCTGGATATTAAGCACATGGCGGTAAAATGGAACAGTAGCATGCATGCGTTTAATAAAGGATATGTGCTTATAGAGCGCAGCCACGCCCACAGATATCGAGGCATGCGACCGATCACGTGCACAAGCGCAAGCTAGCCAGCCAGCCGCAAATCCAGGTGTGATCCAGCTAAGATGACCAGCCTCAGCAATTTCAGCCCTGCATCTGAGGACACTATCTTCTTGGCATTTCTATCCAGTGTCTGTTGAATACTCGCAGCCATTGCTGACCGATGTTGATGTCAAGGGCAGGGTTCGCCCACACCTATTAAATGCACGCGCAGATTTGGGAAAACCCTCCCAATGCGCCATTCGTGCAATGCGCATTTAAATTTTAGTGCCTCAAGTCAAAAAACTGCCTAATCACGTTTTATCACATCCATGTCAAGCATCTGTTACATCGCATACCAATCAAGGTGAAATAAGCCTTTATTTCTATCTACCTAGTCTGCACCGCTACCATGCACGGAATCCCTTGCTAAAGGCATTGTGGCATGTGGGCTATCTACGGATATAGATTGGTCGAACTACTAAACATTGACTCATGCTGCATAGAACCAAGCCAAGGTTGTCATCATGTGTCAGGGTTTGGGGGGGGGGGGGGGGGGGCATTCGGTCCCCCTTGCCAAAGTCTCGCTTGTTTGTTCAAAAAGATAGATAAAATTGAATACAGTACTGAAACTCAACACAAGGAATACATAAATTAAGGAGAGTGTAGTTTTTTTTAAACCTAAGCAGCTATTCTTCTACTCTTTCTGTTCCACGTATCTACAATCTCTTCAAGGTCGCTATCCAACAATTTGTCAGGGGATTCAATGGCTATTTTCATCAGGTGTGAAAGTGGCTATGTAGACAAGTTTTTATTAGCTTCATCTGAGAGAAGTTTCTCTCTACAGAGGCAGTAGCAACGGGAATAGACTGATGGTTGCAAGTATGTTCAAGTTTGGAAACATATCTCACTGTACTGGTGCACTGCTTCTTGGGAGGACTAACTTTTAACTCCAAACTCAACTTCAGTCTCATCTTCTGAGTCACTATCTAACCTAGACGCTGATGTAGATTGGGTACTAGCTTCACCAAAATAAGAGTGAGTATCCATTACTCAAAAATGATGTGCCTGAAGACTTGTGATCCCATACTCTGCCATATGTGAAAATGATGTATTGCTTTCAGTTACTATTTTTGGATTGTTGCTGACTAGGTTTGCTAGCACAAACGCTGTTTGACCACTAGTCAATAGGTGCTAAATTACTCAAATTACCTTATCAGCACCAGGTGTTGAGTGTCATATCAGCACAAATAATCTGATCACCTCATATAATTTATATAATTATGGTCTGAAAATACACCAGAAGCGATCTTACAGAGTTTAAAATTCAACAATTTGGGGGGGGGGGGGGGGGGGGGGGATGCCCCCAGACCCCCTTAAAGTTGTAATTCCTTTACCCCCCATTTTTTTCTAATTATTATTTTGCCCCCATTGTCCATTTTTCTAGGTGAAACCCTGCGTGTTTATACCAAAATGAATGATCATTTACCACTTGCAATCATAACCACACCCACTTAATTGAGTTCACATAATGGCAAATTGTGGCTTCTATTTGCTTATGCAGCAGAGCCTTTCAATACTGTTTATTAAGCGCATATTTATTAAGCACATGCTCCCTTCTATTGTTTATGAAGCACATGCGTTTAATAGACATGGTGTTTTACGAACCCTGACGTTGGCATCAACAACTCGCAGAAGTCGGTCAGTGATGGCTGCAAGTGTTCAACAGACACTGGACAAACACTAGACACGCCAAGATCACTGACGCTGGATCACACCTGCCGCTAGGCTGGCGAGCTTGCTCTCGAGCGCATAGTTGGTTGTGTGCCAATATTTTGTAGGCATGGCTGCTCTCTAAAAGCGCATACTACCATTCTACTTACCACTATAAGCGCATGCGCTTAATAACCAGAGTTTATGGTATCCCACAAGTAAAATTGCATACCGAGATTGTATACTCCAAAAGTCTCAGTGGTGCTCTGTTGTGGTGGACATAGTCTTGTTTGGGACGATCCCTTAAACACGATGTAACCCTTAAATCCACCAGTCTGTGAGGTATCTTGCCCTGTGGAAAGCCTCCTGCAACAATCATAATAATATTATATCAGTAAGCTATCCTGCTCCTTCATATCCTAGTATATATGTACTTACACTAGAGGCTTCCTATCATACTGCTGTAGGATGAACATATACGACAGCAACTCATATACAAGTAGTTTTCCTACATTGTTTCTCAATGATGTTGCCTCATCGTCGTCGAACATACGAACTAGTCTGGTCAATCGACATTCTAAATTGAAAGCCTGCAAGTAGATTCAATGTTCTATGCATAATGAACCTCCCTCACCCACCCTCCACGCCTTGTTCTCAGGCGTTTATGACTGCATCATGATAAATAAACATAGGGGCCTGCAGGGCATGAGGTATTATGCATTTCTATAGCTACAATAATCGATTTCTACTGTGGTAAGCTTGTAGCTAGAACTTACAATTATTGATTCATTCCGTGTGCCAAAACAAAGACAAAGTTATTGGCGGAAGATGAGTTTGATCCACCCAAACCCCGAATTTGGCGCCTGCACAAGTGGCTTGCTTGTTGCCTTCATCAATCGAGCAATATGGAGTCAGAGGCTAAGCTGTGTACCGTACGAGGGCATCATTTTTTGGATTCCAACCATTGGTGATAGATTATCCTGCACTATAAAACGAGCCTTGAATTTGGAATCCAAACGATCATATTCGCACATGCACAGTACATGAATGGCTTCATAAAGGTGAATTTTAATCGGTGATTGGCTGATCAATCTGCCAAACCGCCAAATTTTCCATCAATACGATAGTGTGTAATTTCAGGGGACTACACTGTAGCTAGTCAGAGATTTATCTGGATTTGGGGGGAGGGAGGGGGCAGTTGAGGAAAAGCTGGACCAATCAAGCCGCCCTGCCACACAAAGCCCCCTCCCACGCAAAGCGTGGAAAGCTAAATGATATCTTCACATCACTCTTCTCTAAATTCTACCTAAAGAGCATGACAAATTTATGCTATGCGGCTAGCCAGGTAGGTAGACTCCTGGTTAACACCTACATGCACTTACGCCTAGCGATGAAGATAGCAAAAACTAGACTGAGAAACAGACTTACGGACACAAACCTCAGTAGTCTAATAAAACTTGCTATCAAAAGATCAAACGAATTACGTGATTCTGATTTAGACCACATTTGGAGCTAACAATATTGCCTCGTATACAAAATTTCATGAATTTTTGTCGTTTTCTTGGGAAGAGGGGGGCATACCCTGTTTGCCTCTATGCAGATAAACCCCTGCTAGTGTGAATTTCTGCTTATTGAAATCACCTCAGAGAGTTGTGTCGAGGAACTGGCACCCACTGGTGAGGAGCTCACTGGTGAGGTGCTCACTGGTGGGGGCGGGGGCGAGGGCGAGGGTGAGGGACTGGCACTCACTGTCGGGGAACTGGGACTCACTGGCAGTGAACTGGCACTGGTCACTGACGAGGTCATCCGTATGGACACAATAATCTGTATGGACACACATTAATAAATGCAGAGAACACCTGCAAATTGGTGCAAAAAAGAGTTGCACTAACTTGAAGTGAGACCGTCTCTCCAGAAACCATCCTGTAACTGGAAGTACCTTCCAAGCACACTTTCTTTTCTGGGGGGGTTGGGCTGGGTGGTGAAACACGTTTCCCTGGAATCTAAATACATATAGTGGTCAATAAAAAAATCACGGTCATTGTTTTTGTAGCGAAATGTGACCTGCTATAGCACTTGCACATATGAAGTAATAATTCTACGTGTGGCTTACTTTGTAAAGGATGTGCGATGATGTACATTTAATACATGTATACATATATAGAGTCGGCAGACTCTACAAATATGGATGGTCCGGACATTACTTATTTCGCAATACACTACAAATATCTCACTTGAAGTGTAGGGTATGGTACATGTAGTATGATGCAGATTTAGGTGAAGCATGTGCAAGCAAGAAAAGTTAGTGATTTTCGCTGTCAACAGTCCATTCACAGGTTGCTCTAAAGACTATACACCGTATAGCCGGAAATATTGGTAGGAAATTAAATTCGGTGGTTTGGCTCCTAATGAAATGAACACCACTGGTGCTAAACCCTCAGCGCTGTCAGATTTATAGTAATGATAATATTATTACTGTACTATGCAGGTAGCTATAAAGATGATTGTATAATATTAAGATGGGTCTAAACTCTAGCGCTTTGAGTACCGGCAAACTAGCCCACCAAAAAAGCTTAGAAAATAATTTCGAAAGTGGAAGAAAAAAAAAAATTCGAAGATCAAGCGGGATTCGAACCCATGACCACCTCTCTATCAGCACCAGCCCTAGTCCACTCAGCCAAACCCAACTCAATGCTGCTGGGGGCTGTTTTTGCCAACTTAATACATCTCATCCATATGTCCCCTGACCCCGCCTTCGTAACCCTCGCACATGCCTATAACTATTAGGCCTATGCCATATATAGCGCGACACACCCAGCGTTCTATTTATACGAAAAGTTAGTTGGCCGAGATTGTAGAAGTCAAGAAGCTTAGAATCAGCAAATGACTCCAAAACTAGCAAACAAAGCCTTCTCTACGAAATCCACACAAATCATGAGTTTAGAATGCCATAAGGAACCTTATAACATCACAATTTGGACTCGCAAACAGGTATGTAGTAGCTAGCGGGGTAACAGACAGACAGACAGACAGACACACACACAGAACGACTACCATAACCCTCACGCATGTGCCGAAAACCCTCGGCGCACGTTGCACTAGCTTGCAGGCTAAGCCAGCAACATGAACCTTAGCTGCATATGCATGTTAGCAGCAGTCTGGTGCTAGCCCTCTTGTGAAGGGGCTGCCACCAGACTGTGCTATGACACTGCAGTGCAGGCTGAGCAGAGCTGGAGTAACCACAGAAATGTACATGTAGTTGCACACAATTACGTAATAGGCATCAGCACCACCACATCACGTGTATGCTAGATCAGCAGATTTTAGTGCAAGTTAAAAGGCAAGAAACTTTGTAAATCTACTATGATGGGTGATTAGTCAGTCGAGTTATAGGAACTATCGCTTGGTCTACACACTAGTTTTCTGGAAAAGAAGCCATCGCTGTCTCTTTTGACCATCGAGAGCTCGTCAAGAAGCGTAGAAGGCAGAGGTGATCAGCAAATGTTGCCAGAACTTTTGAACAAAGTGAAATCCACACAATACATACGTCATAAAAAGGCTAATGGCACCTTGTTTTCGATGTATAAACGAGGTATGTAGCAGCTAGCGTGGTAACAGACAGACAGACAGACAGACACACAGACAGAACAACTACCGTAACCCTCGTGCATGTGCCGAGGGTTAATTATAATTATTGGCGGATTTAAATTTGGCAGTTTGGTACAGTATCACTGTATGTATATGTGAGTGTGAAATATTGGCGGATTTTAATTTGGCAGGCAGACCGCCAAACCACCAAATTTAATTCCCTGCCAAATTTTCCGGCTGTATGGTATGTGATCGTATTTGACAAAACCCGGCATATGGGTTACTTCAACTTTTTTTACTTTGTAACTCATAGTTAGCCTTCGTCAAAGATGACAAAAATTTGACTTTGACATTGCATGAATTAAGTTACAAAAAAGTTACAAGGCAAAATAGCCTTCATTTAATCTGTATAGCTGCGGTATACACAGTCCGTTGCTAAGGGTGCTAATAAGAATTCCCGTATTCTAGGTGGGCTAGGTTCATCGAACTATTGCACGCTCTCTCACCTTTTAAGCTTCTTAGACATCGAAGAACAAGCAGCCATCGTTGAAATTCGACCCCTTGCTAGATCTTCATGTTCATTTCGATGGCTCCGCCCAGATCCTTGATTTCTGGTTCATATGTAGTATGTGTATGTATATGAAGCAACGCCTTCAGATCATACCTGTAATTTCTTGATTTCTATGCATGTAGCAAGATTGTGAACGAAGTGTGCTACCTCCTAAACGAAGCGTAGCGGTCTCAAACTTGCAGGTGAGTTAGCTCTAGGGTAGAGCTTATCAAAGATGATCGACTTTCATAAAACGTCCCATATGCTGGGTTTTCCCATATACATGGTCACATACCTCAAAATTCCCAGTTTACTGTGACGACGACAATAAAACAATAAGGACAGACCAATCTTCACCACAGGGGATAAAAATTATTAACCAACACCTCACTTTATATGCTTTGCACTTGTCCCTCAAGCAACAATGGCGTCACGAATGGCGTCACAACTACAGTATATTATAACAAGCAGGAGGGCTTGCTTCGCTGCTCGCCCCCCTGCTGTACCCGATAGTCAGATCACACATCTGCAAACATCCATGCTGTTGATGCATCTGCCAACATGCTAGAACTGTGTGCCTGTGAAAGGGCAGGTCTGGCTGGTATTGTAGATGAGCTCATAGAGTAAAGGGTATACATTGTGTAAACAACATGCATGATTGCGGTGCTTACAACAACATCCAGTTTGGCCTAACTAATTAGCTGGTCAAATGCATGGCTCCTATACAAACGTATGGGAGAACAAAGCGAGCTACGTCTTTCTACAGAAAGTGAAAATCAAAATCCGGCTCTAACATTTTTCTACTCTTGACCCATTCTGCGTGCCTATAATAAAAATTATTGCCTGAAGTACCTCACGGACGTCTTTTCTACTTCTTGTGTAATGTGTAACTTGTGTAATGTACAGTTCGTCCAGGTAGCTGGCATTCATGCCTGAAACTAGTAGTGCCACAACTGGCACAAAGATTGCCTAGCTGTAGCCTGCAATACACCTGGAGGCTTTGGTATAATATTTTCCAACACATACATGTATGTACCTCAAATAAACTGTAGGTTGGTGGGGTGTACTCCCCGCTCAGAACAGATTTCATATCCTAGACAACATAAACAAAAAAGTCATCAAACACTAGCAATGCTACAACTGCGGTAACCATGTTTTTAAGGATTTTCTCTTGTCCCCAACTGCAAGTGGTCAAACTCTGCCCATGCTAGAGAATGGGCAGAGCTCAGAATTCCTAGTAAGTGTAGCAGAATCATGAAGAATATTCATGCCAAAGTTCAAGTTGATAATTAATCCTCAGCACGTGCACACCTGTTGCTAGGCTAGCTGCTTTTATACCTCATTTATTTGGTAGCCTCACAATAAGGGCCATAGGTGGTGCACTTTATCTTGGGCTCAAACTTGGGAGCCTGGGGAGGGGCTTTGAGCTTAAGTATTGATCACCGAAGGTGGGAGAGGGCATGTATGTACGTGACCTAGCAGAATTCAAATTGCGCCTATAAATATGTAGTACTTATGTGTCTGTATACTCCTGCTTAGGACGTATAATTTCTGAAACTATAAATACTGGCCCGACCATTTGAATTCTGCTAGCAATATACATAAGTTACAATGTAACCCTCTCCTGCGTCAAAAATATTTTAACAGCGAAATATTCATGTATACACATATACTATGCCAGCACATTCTTAAGCCTTTCTGCAGAGTATTCAAGCCAGCGCTTGCTATCGTAGAAGTTAGGCGATAAAGCCTAGAAAAGCTTGTAGCTCACATCTGAAAGTTGCTAAGCACACAAATAACACCCAACTTCAAGTGCGTTTTTCTCAATGATTAACTTCCGGAATAATACGATTTCTACCCATAACTGCAGGGTTCTCCTCAGGAAAAGTCAAAGGCATAGCGGGTGGGCATGGTTTGGGCAGAGGTTGTGTCCACAACAATCATTTCTGTTATCACATTAAAAAGAAGTATGGGTATTGAAGCATGGGGGCTGCTATGCTGAAAGGAACACTGGACTGCCACATATGGTAAATATTCGATTTTCCCAGAAGGAATTTCATTGCATATGAAAATTTAGAGACTACGTACGTCCAGAGTCCCTCATGAAGATGCCACCATAAATTCGAACTAGGACACATTGACAAACTGCGCATGCTCCATATACGCGTACAATATTGGGGCACGTGGCTTGAGCCGGTTGACCTTCACCTTCCATGTGCTCGACTGAATAGGGAAATCCCCCTGCCATGAAAGCGAGCTCGCTAGAGAAGCGAACTGAGAGAAACGCCTTAATGATATCATCTGATATTCCATGATCTCTTCTACGCTAGGTTCGAATTCTGGGTCCCAACAACCTTTTATGCGCGCTAAACATTTTGAAACAGTTTCATAGCAATTACATCATAGGTTTCATCATTACTTTCGTCATCAATTACTCATCATTTACTCATCGCGAGGTCGAATTCTTTTTTTTGGAATTGGGACTCTGGACGTAACAATTGATATCTGGCTCTGTTTCTCCCTCCCCCCTAGAGTGTGGGCACGAGGCCAGTTTCAGAGGCATCCAGAATTTATCTCACCTCCACAGTTGGCTTCTTCATCCTCGGCTCTTTCAATGTGCTCGTCCGCTTCAAACTTGAATGCAGTGCCAATAGAGCGTATCTCCCCTGCTCTTCCAAATCCATGTACTCAGGCTACATTATTATAATCCAGTATATGCAATGACATAAATTACACACCAAGTAGAAAAAAAAGAAAACTTTTAAGGTGAAAGATCAGATATTTAGAAAAGGATTCAGGCTTTGATTTTTGGCCAGCACGAAGAATGGAATCTGAAGTTTCAAACATACGATCAGATTTTTGTTCACACCTTAGAATTAAAGTTGTGCTTCTGAAGTGTTTACCATATGTTTGTACAGGGAAGCCATGCGTTTGCAATATTTGACGCCCACACGTTACGTGATGGGCAGAGCTACATTTCCATATGCTTGTACTGGGAAGCCATATCCACGCGTTTGCAATGTTTGCCGCCCACGTGTTAATGAAGGGCGGAGCTATGTTAACGTAATGCAAGTTGACCACCTTACACCACCTTGCGTTATTTAGAATGTATGTTGAAGTATCCCCATATGTTTGTATAGGAAGCCATGCACTTGCAATGTTTGCCCATAAAAAAAAATACGGGCGCGCGGGGTACGTTGACGATCCTTTACCAAACACTGTACATATGGCTATTTTGATGCCTGCTTGCATTGTATGGCTCTACTATGCATCCAGCTCGACTGTGTGGTGGTTTCGGACCATTTTTTCTGCTTAGTGTGTGGTCCCCTTGAAAAAAAAATGAGACACGGCCCAAAACGTATCCCAGTCGACACTTTCAATTCTACCCAGTCAGCACATGCATCACAAAGAATATCCATATCAATGAACCTATACACATATATACAGTGTACCTAGAATTCAAAATATACTCTAGCTATAATCACATCACATTCCTACAAACTCAGACATACCCCCCCAATACTCTGAAATGGCCGATATACATGTACATACCCAGGAGCGGATTAGGTACTCGTGACATACCATAATCGCAGCACTGAATAATTCACACACATCCATACTATTTCATGTAGCTATATAGCACACATTTGTACTCGATCACATAAGATTTTTTCTTCATGTCAGTCGTGGTTTACATGAATAGCCAAAGTGTGGCTAATGCTGCGCTAGCATGTAACCTCACTAGCTACCTTAGCTACCTAAATCTTAGTTTGCGCCCTAATCACATTTTACACACATAATACTTCCAAATAATAGTTATCTGCCAGTAATTGGGGTGCATGAGATGCATGGTCGAATGCACCTCAATTACTGGCAGATAACTATTTTGTTGGTAGTTGACCTCTGTTCATCGTTGGCCTACTTTATGATGACCCAACCCTTTCCCATAGCCAGCAAATTGCCTATAAAAACTTTGGTTGCTAGGCAACTACCAACAAATGCACACATCCCAGTTTGTACCTGGTTGTAACTAACCAATCAGATTGCTACATGGGAGGTGTATAAATCACTTTTATATCCCGTTGCTATATACGTTGTTGCTAAGTGCAATATGGGCTGTATAGAGTGGCTACAGGCAACCACAGTGCAATATGAATATCTGCAAGCAATCACAGTGCAATATGAGTATCCTCGGGCAACCACAGTGCAATATGAATCGCTGTCAGCAAGTATAGTGAATATGGATAGCTGCCAGCACCTGCCATAGATTTAGTGAGTGTCAACGAACGCTACCATATGTGGTCAACTGAAAGGCAGTGAAAGCACACGGACGGTGCGGCGGACAGGTGATTGATAAGTTGTAGGTGGAGTCCCACAAACAGACCAAACTGGCGGCCTAGAACCTATCAACCGTTCCTACGAAAGGTTAGCGTTTAGCTATGGTTGTAGATAAGCTACATGTACATTCTTACTTTTGTCTCCGTTCACTTGGTAGTAAGTCGCGGAATTGCTTGCCCAAATGTTCGGCTAAGCTACCTCATTCTTTTACCCATAAATATGGCTTGGTGGCCTTGCTATCATACAATCGCTCACAGTTGCGAAGGTACGTAGCTACTTAGTGCTGGTAACTAAAGGTGGGCGATACATACTGAAATTTTTAGTTAGTTATGACTACCAGCTGATACCTGGCTTCTCCTATTATCGAATTATATAGTCACAGCCACTATACTATAATGAGTATTGACAGCACTTCCTTTTCTAGTCTCGTGAACCAGACCACGCGGAGGGAGGGTCTGGCCACTCTGGCATGCTGGCACAGTTTTTGTGACCCATGTTGGAATGTGA
This sequence comes from Cliona cf. orientalis, assembly GCA_963930775.1. NCBI lineage: Eukaryota > Metazoa > Porifera > Demospongiae > Clionaida > Clionaidae > Cliona > Cliona cf. orientalis. Next base: position 24,085,710 of record OZ005689.1, read on the forward strand.
ACATGACCAATCAGATTCAAGCTAGAGCAGTGATTAGAAATTTTGAATGCACCTGGAGTAGAGATCAAAGTGTGGTTATCAAAATTTGTAGGTGTGTGGAGTAACATCAATGCACTACCTAGATCTGCAGACAGTGCTGACCACGCTACAAGCTATTATATACCCACATCCCAGCCAGCTGCATTCCACTGTGTCGCACTCAGGATGCATGGCATTTATTGACCTCCGCCATGGGGGGGGGGGGGGGGGGGCATGCTCCCTCGGGCTTCGGTGCAATAAATGTCATACATCCCTCGCGCCCGTAATATAAGATGTTATCATCAAGCGGGGCGAGCCTTCGCTCGATGCCCAATGCAAAAGAATTAGCATAGTGAGCTATAACACCTCAGCCAAGGTTTAATATCAATCTTCGATAAGTTATGACACACAAAATTATCATGGCTGATGACAAACATATGAACACAGTGGTACATTAGTCCAGTGTTAAATTCCTTGCTACCTATGACAGACTATGTCAATTACAACCTTGGACTGTGATTGCCCATGCCAGTTTTGGTGTAGCATTTAGCAAGTGTCAATTGTTGGGAATGATCGCATGTCTGTGCATGTGATGGATCAGGTTATGCTGCCAGTCATCAATTGTGACCAGAATTTCTCTAAACCTTACCCGTTCAGGATCTCAGTGCCCTGCCTAACGCCAGTTAGCATTACACAGTCTACAGCTTTGCTAATGGATTGGTGGCCCTACCTCAAGTGAAACTAGAGAACTGTCTTCAGCAACTTGCTTCACTGAGCTAAAATCGTAGTCTACAGTGCCTTTCAATCCAGAGTTCTCTCTTCTAAGCATAATGTAGTTGAGTCTCAACTGCTACAGCACAATCCAACAGTACAGCGCACGAGCATGCTCGACTCTCTGAATGTGACCCTTGCCCCTTAGATTTCAACGTCAGACGATCCTTACCTACCCAAGCGTTTGAGTATGCGCATTAGGCGGTTGCTATGCAAGATCACACACATATATTTGCACGTGCATGCAATGTAATGAACACGTGGACAACGTATTGCTACATACATACACACATACATACACAGGTACAGCGAATTTGTCATATGTTTCTCCTGGATTCGGGGCTCGCTCAGGCTCACCCCGAATTTACATATACATCCACTTGTAGGTATACAAGTCATCCAGAGGAGATTCGACAGGGTCAAAAGGTCACCAATAAACGCCAACTAATGAACATTCTTGTACTTCAACCCCATCTTTTCTCACACTTGATTTAGCCCCTATATCAAACATTACTTTCCCTAAGGCAGTGCTAGGCGTTTTAGAAGCAATTGGCGACATTCTAGGCCACCACTTTTACTTATTCAGTTCGTTTTATAGTCCAAGGTCAAAAGGGTTAGCCAAACGGTAGCCTGGAAATTCGTTCACGAAGGGCGCAGTGCTCAAACTGGTATAAGATATGGTGAACAACACAAACAGGATGGTTTCATAGCAAAACAACTGGGGCGCAGCAGCAAAACCGGTACTCCCATACGAATGTATGGGCGCACGTGATTGGCAAATTGCGACCTTTTGACCCTGTCGAACCTCCTCTGTAAGTCATCCCTCCTAACTTATGCACCTATAAGTAGGTGAGTAAGTCCTCCCTCGGGCCAACTATCTTATACACCTCATTGTTTTGGAGGTTTCTATGTGACTTCCCTCAACTTAAACTTGCTGCCCCCTCCAGCAATACTAGAGTCTGAAACTAATGTACAGTACGTCCCTTATCTATATCCCGGCCCTACAGTAATGTGTACCAATACTCTACCTACAGCTTACCACTGACTCAGCAGAGGGGGCAGCGGACGTTACCCCAAACCTTACACCTTTGTATGACACTGCTTCAATGAGGCGGACAAACTTCTCATGCAAACAATTGGCGAAATCTCTGGCATGGCATTTAGGCTCCTCCGACTTGTCGCTGTTCTTAGCCTTGCCACGCTTCTTAGTGGAGGAAGGTAGCGTGTGTGCTGTATTTCTACAGTAGCCTTCAAAACTCGCCGAACAGAAGATTTTTAGCTCCTACATAATATAGTAAATTATTATAGTTGTACATACACATGAAATGAACGTGACTGCATATTGTCAAAGCAGATATAATGGATCACTTACCGAATCATACCCCGAATCGAGTTCACCCAAATCAGAATCGTAGCCACTGTCCAGCCTAGCGCTGCTGACCGTGAGCATATCTACGCTACAGCCAGAAGTAGAGCAGATGACAGCAACGTCTTCTATGAGTGTGGATGGATGATGTTCCTTTGTGGCTTATTTTCTAGTAAGCAAGCATGACTCTGTATCATCACCTGTAAGGTGAGGTGAGTCACAAAGCTAGATAAGCATCTGGCTGTTAAAGACAGTGACATCTGGGCAGCGTTGATCGTTGTGTTTCAAAAGGGCAGTATGGGGCCCGGATGCATGCAAACATATCCAGTCAAGTGCACCCATGAGCACTGCATACATTCCAATTATATGTGCATGTATGTGGCCATCCTGTATATGCATGTACCTATACTTTGAAATACTTTCTTGATAATTTGTCCATATAGCATGTTCAATGACTCTTATTTTTTCTCAGGTAGACTAACTGTATCCTAAGTAGAAAAAGTAGTTTTGTTGTATTGGAAATAGTAGCTGACGGTATGTTGTGCAGAAAATATTGTGGTATCACAGTATCCACGGTATGTGCAGTGGCGGATCCAAGATTTCTAAAAGGGGGGTTGTGAAGGGCGCGCGAAATTTTAGAAGCCACGCCCACTTTTGGGCAAAACCACGCCCATTTTTGAGACAAACTACTAGCCCTACCAGTCCAATCGACCTGTTTTCGAACGAATCTTCTTCTAAACCATTCTAAGGTGAGCCATAGTAGGAGTTTTCTTAGTTCTATAGCCAGAAAGGGGGGTTCCATTTAGTTCATCATCAATACTTCTTGTGTAAGATGTAGCCCAAAGGGGGGTACACTTGCACCCCCCTGGATCCGCCACTGCTGTGGGATATATAATATGGTAATACATGTATATATGCTAAAATTTGACAATCAAGCATTAATGGCTACAACATCAGTACTTACTGAATCTATTTATACAAATTTATAGGGCGATTTGTAGATTATACTCTCATTTATTACAGATGGAAGAAAATTATGATGGCAGATACGGTATCACGGTGTTTGTATCCTTTAACGGTTAATAATTAATACCTCGGTATCATGATACCGGTATGGACGGTATATTGCCCATTACTAGGTGGTTGGATGTTCAATGTCCGATATAGTTTTATAGAGCTATGTACATATAAGTGATGATGATAGCCTATGTATTGATATGCACAGTTATAGCTGCATTACACTTGCTGTGGGCTGCAGTGAGGTTTAGTTGACCATTATCAGCATGTACCATAGACGCTACATGCTAGTACAAGGAGGTCATGGATCACGGACTCGCTTGTATGTGATGCTTGCAATCATAAATGGTTTACTATCTGGTAATATAGAAGTACAAACAGCATTCTTACAATACACTATGAAGTATATGGTGCTACAGTGATGGTAGATACAATTCCAGACAAACAAAACTGGCTACAGAACACTATCCAGCTAACTAGTAGGTTTCTATAAGAACTCTGTCAGTGTCTAAATTCAAACTGCCTCATTGGCCATTAAACAGACCAGTTCAAACTGCCTCACTGGCCAACCACAAATTAAACTGACCATGCTAAGTCCCAATTTTATCTGGTTGCTAATTTCAAGTTAGTAGTTATGACATGGCATGAATTAACACTGGCTGATTGCCTATCTATAAATAATTATGACCATACTATAGCAACGCACATACATGTATTAGCAACGAACACCTACGGCAGGACAAGTTTTAGATACATAGCCAACATTATAGCTGTGCAGTGATGCCATACAACAGACTGAATAGCTATGTTAGCATTCATATTCTAGCAGTGAGGCCGGGCTTCAATTGTTACTGTGCGTGTGAAGGGAATCATTATTACATGCAGTATATATAAGTGCCTTTCCCAGGACTGGCATTAGTCAAGCTATTCCAATGATACGTAGATTTGTCAGTACACAGCTAACACAGCCTGCCATGACTGGGCTTAAATTTTTGTTATCACTGTTCACTACACATCTCAGTGGCTACTGAATCTAGGTGGTAACGCAGGCTTGCAAGATGATAGGTGGTAAACCTCTGTAGTCCAATATACCAGAGTCACACTACACTTTCAGGATAATCTGTAATATTTTGCCAGCTTGAGCCTAGATTACAACTTCAGACTGTACTGCCTCGTTCACGTTTATCATGCAGTGCAGTCCATGCGCAATATGATAATTACTAATGGTCGTCATGTATGTATCAAGAGGGACTTCCCCATGCATTCAACTAGAACTATTGCTAACTACCGTACATCGCGAATATTTCGTTGTTAAAGTATTTTCGGACAGCCTGGCTTGTGCGAAAATTAAACGCACAAAAATACATGCGCAATATTAACGATAATGCGGTACAGGGTCGTTCGTCCGAAAATTATTAACGCGAAATTTTATCGTATGAAATATTTTAGACATGAAATATTCGCGATTTACGGTAACACATATGCGAAGTTTCCTCAGAGCTGAAAGTGAAAATCAAAAATCTGAGACTATTATTTTTTCTTGTCTCAGTCCACTCCATAAAATCTTTCCTAGGGCTTAACTACACTACAATACATTACATTACTCATCTGGAATTTTTTTTATCCTAGGGTGTAACAAGGGGTGAACCACACACTAAGATTAAAGAACACTGGAAAAAGAACTGGTAGGTCCTCCCACCTGTCAATGATGGCAAAAAAAATAAAAATTGGAACCCAGGGTGAGACTCGAACCCATCACCTCATGCATGTGAAGCAGAGCTCTCAGACAACTTAGCTACGGTCCATATCTCAAAACAGAAAGCATAAATAAAAAAAATCCACTGGATCAGTTTACTAGTTTTGATTCACTGTTCATGCTCATATAAAAATTATTGTATAAAGCCCTTCCATGTTCACTAGAACAATTAATGAAAAATTTGACCACATCCCCAGTAGCTACATAGTTCTAATGGTGCATGTGGTAAAAGGTCGTCAAAATACACATCAATGCCGGGGCCTCATGCTCAATCGCAGAGATGGAGTCTAAGACCGACTCTCAACTTCGAGTTTCGATGCTTCAATCAAAGGAGATGAACTCGACAGCACAGTACAGCTTCCGAACTTCAGATAGATCGTGGCATGACGCGTGATATAAATAGCGCAAGGCTAGCTTTATTTATCCACAGGATTACGTCAGCCAAGAGAACACGTGAAGTTCGGCCAGCATTACTTGTCGGAGAAAGTAGCGCTCAGCTTTTAATGTATTCGCTGGATATGTATGCAAGTTAATTTATGATTCTGTGGATTTTCAGGTCTCAGAAGTATTCTGTAAAGGCTCTAAATTTTAGCGCTATGACGACATAGGTTACATCATAATGACCTAATAACCTCAAAAAAGTAAATTTGTACTGGGGATGTAATTATTTAATTAATTACATTACATTACTCATCTGGAAATTCTTTTATCTTAGTGTGTGTAATATAAATACCAGGGTTCTCCCTAAAGCGTGTTAGCGTGGCGCAGCGCCACGATGGTGGCCGCATGAACTAATTAAATATTTTCCTAATTAAGCGAATTCAAGAAAAAATTTCTATACTCATGGTCAGGATCTGTGCAATGTAGCCCTGAAGAATTCACGGGTGTTAGTCGCCCACGCATATTTTTTTCCTACACCTAGCAACGAGGGATGCACTTTCCTAGCAACCACTCTATGCACTTTGCACTGGTACACCGTGAATATCGTTAAAAACACGTGGTTATCCACAGCAGAGCAAGATGGAGCAACTCAAGCTGAGTTGAGTGGTCCAAGGTTGACTCTTCTATGACATTCCTACATCAAGTTATGACTGCACGCACAAAACAATTTTTTAGTAGCCTTGTGCTATGACTGAAGGTACCTGTAAGCCATAGTATGAGTTGATGTTATACGCGATGGAACTTATTGAAGTTTACAAGCTCTGACTATGGTTTCTGGCCGTTTGTGAGAATGGTACACCCGGAATGAAGGTAGTTTTATTGTGTAGAGGCCGTTAGTTGATAAAATAGCCTCAGGTAACATTCAAAGCCTGTGTACTTCAGTTCTTGGGGGGATACTGTGGGGGTTTGTATACTCCATGTTACTCCACCTCCCCTCACTGACAAAAGTAGAGTCAATAGGCGTGGCAAATAACCGCAGCATATGCTATATGTGCTCATGGACCATGCCTAAACGATTCAAAGCATAAAGACAACCAACCTTGGCCTTGTGCACTATAAAGCTATGATGAGATGGTGACCATATGTATTCAACTCACTCAATTCTGAGATGAGACCCTAAGCTATGATCTAGTCTCGAGCCGAGATGAGGGTTTCATCTGGCCCAAAAATTTAGGGGGGGGGGGGGAGGAACATGGGAGAAGTTAAGTAATGGGCCACCGTGACAGCCCACGGGGGTGGGTGCGGGAGGGCCCCATCCAGGAAATGTGAACTTGATCAATTACTCAAAACTATTAAAATGAACAACCATGGTCTAAACGATCTAAAGAGGATGATGAATTTTGTGAGTACATACTACCCGCAATGAAGCTGGAATGAACTCCATAGCTGGTACGGTGCTAAACACATCTACTCAAATTACATCACAAAATCCACCACAGTGTTTTATTGAGGGGGGGAGGGAACCATGGGATTTCCCCACCCACCTGAAAACTGCCATAAGTAGGGATGGCCCGGATACTCCATATATGTAATACATTACAAAAATCCAAATATCTCAAAACAGGTAACTTTGTGACAATATACAGTCCTATGATGGGGGCATTTGATCCTAGTATTTGCTCCAGGGGAGAGGCAACTGATTTCATATAGCGGTCAAATCCCCCACCCTTCCCCTAGTCTCGCGGAGCCAGACGCTTACATGTGGGGAGAGGTCTGGCTCCGCGAGACTACCCTTCCCCGTGGGGTAGTATATACCTGGGGTGGCAATACACTGATAGGTGCATAGTTTCTCTTGACTAGCACCCTATGAGGGAGAGACGCAGATCTGACTATATCATTCCTGACATACCGGTATATAGTCTGTCCACCAGAGTCTTGCCACCACCACACCGATCTCTGCTCCAAACACGCTCAACCACCGCTTTCTCTCCGAGATTGAAGGGTGTGGCTTGCGAGACTACGTCCTTTATACCAACAAAGCGCATGCGCAAACATTGGCATGTGCGCACGCGCACCCACGCAATTTCACTCTTGCACAGCGTACAGAGAAGCAGTAGCTATCATGACGAGGCCCAAACAGAATCGAACCTGTCCTCTAGGATAAGATACGGGATGCGGTAGAAGAGGGTTGGAGCCGGAGCTAAACGGCGGCATGATGAAAAAAGGAAACTACGCCTAGGTAAAATAATAAATTATAATGATATTTGTAGCGGCTAAATACTAGCATGGTTTGGTAGACTACTTTGGAATCAACTACTCTACTAGAAGCAAATCCCCGCCAACAATACTGTGAGTGTTTGCATATCCGCGTTTATAGTAGTGTTTCGCGCTCTCACGGCATCATGGTCGTTCATACACGCACGCCATAGATGCAATTTACTAAGGCAAAAGGAAAGATTGATTTCTGGGAACATTTTAGGCCAAGAGCATAATTATTCCATTGTATTTCTAAAACATGCCATGGGTCCTGCCCTCTCCCCTGATATTAGCTAATTTATGCCAATGGCAGAGGTGTGATCATGAGGGAATTTTATTGCAAGTGATATTCACCCCTTGTGTGGCTACGTATATAGCTACGCAGATGGCCTCTCACTCAAATTCTGGTTCCTGCTACTCAACATTAGCTAATACCATATTCCTTCTCTCACACCTCTGCATAAACCTCCACAAGTAAGCTGAGGGAGCAATACATTATCATGCATACTTGTGTTACGCGTAGGTACACCATCCTGATACAATGTGCATGCACAAACATTGGCATGTGCGCATGCGCGCCTTTTCACTCTAACTACGCACGTTGTGGTACAGGCAAGTGTGAAAATTGCAAACTGCAGAAATGGGTCGCGAGCACAAGAGAAAAAGGAACAGAACCTGCCTGTCAAGGATTAAGTACGGACAACGTAGGGATAGGGTGGGAGCTGGGCGTAAACGGAGGCATCAAGAGAAGAGACAACTACGCCTAGGTAAGAAAAATTTAGCTAATTATTTCAAGTGTAGCGGCTAAAGATGGTGAAAACTAGCATGGTTTGGCAGACTATTTTGGAATCCACTACTCTACTAGAAGCAACACAGTTTCATAGTTTCTCTCTCCCTCTCTTTCTGCAACTCTCCCCTCTCTCATACACACACTCACATAAGCACATTGTATAATATGCATGACACACATGTACACACACACACACACACACACAAATCCAACATGCATTACAGTTTTGACATGGCACACCAAGTTAGTATACGTAGGAAAAAAGTGCTTCAGAACTTACTAGTTATTCCATCGTAGGTCCACTATCCATCAGACCCACAGCAGCCAGGACCCATGTACTTTTTGACTCCACGAAGTGTGGGATCTTTGGTATCTGTTGTGAAGTGATACCGCGTCAGGTGAATGAATGTTCTGCACGAGATTAAAGGCCACATGTCAAAGACACTTGTTAAGGCATGAGGGGTCATGTATACTAGAATACTGACACACAGCTTACATGGGTGGGCTACAAATAGGAATTTGTTGCACATGTAAGAGGCACAAGCATAAACATGCTATGGGTGGGCTATAATTAGGAAAGCATGGACACATACACAAACATAGCCTATGACTTTAAGGACAAAATAATTATCTCCTTAACTACTTAATCGACGAGGCCGTCAACACTGGCAGGGATGGAGCACCATAGCTTAGGGGAATCTGACCTCACTCCACGCAGACAACTGTTCCGGTCAGAATAAAAATCGATACATGATGCAGTATCTTGCGTGGAGGGTGATGGTTGGCCTCAATGATAGCATCAGTGTATCATTTCTGATTGTGGGGCATACCAAATTTGCTCCAGATTGGTGCTTCGGTCTGCTGAAGAGAGCGTTTCGACGCACAAGAGTGGGTTATCTCGACATCGTCAGTGGTGGAGGAGTCTGTGGAGGTGAACCACGCCCAGCTCGTAGGAGCTCAAGATGGTACAGTTATCGTACCCACATACAACTGGGCAGGTTACTTCGATCCCTTCTTTAAGCAAAATGCTTCTAAAGGGATCAAGGTGATGCACCACATGAGGTTTTCCAAGCAACACTTTGGGAAAGCCTTTGTGAAGAACTCCGTGGACTCGCAGGAGAGGGAGATCAGCCTGCTGAGAGACTCGGGATGGCAACCAGCCATAAAGGAGCTTCCTCCAATAGTTCGTCCACCTGGGCTTTCCATGGAAAGGAGAAAGTATCTTTTCGAAAAGATACGGGAGTTTTTTCCGCGAGATTGCCAAGACATCGTTTGCCCTGAGCCTGTCGAGGACGCAACCCCACCAAGAAGCATGGCGATTAATTTAACTTATTTTATTGTTAGTCTTGCCATGCGTTGTGTATAAAAGCTATAATAATAATAATTTATTACCCCTCCATGAACGCGAGGGGGATACAAGTCCAAGGGTGGTTAGCAAGCATAGCTACATGGACGTTTAAATGACTGTATCCTATCAAAATTGTGTAAAAGAAGGCATTGCAACGTGTTCAGATCGTATTTTCTCGATTCCAATATAGCGGACTCAGGTGAACATATTCTGATCAGATAATTGAAGTACCAGAATAATTCAGATAAAGTACAGAACTACTAAAGATATTCTAAGTTAGTATACTCCAGAAAAAGATGAAATTTTTGTAGTGTACCAAAGCAAATGGCAAAGAACCAGAACCAGAAGAATGAGAAACACAACCAGAAAACCTGAAGAAGCAGAAGAGCCTAAAGAACCTGAACCAGAAATAACTTAATTTTGGTTACATACTCTGTTGTATATTATATAAGTAATTGTGGTATATTTACACTTCCTGTGCCACGCCCACACATTTACCTATATAATGCATTGCAATATTATTGTGTTTGTCAGTCAGTCTTCTGTAGCTGTCTATGTTGTACTACCCCTGTATGTCTGCACTTTTAACTTTTTAATGAAAACACTGTGAAGTGTAGCTAGGCATAGACTAGCCTCGTTCCCAGGCTCCCCTCTCCTTTTCTCACTTTTTTCGCGCGCGAATATTTACACGCGAAAAATCGAAGGAGAGGGAGAGCCTGGTACGGAACCGCGCCCACCCGAGGCCACCTTGGCCAACCATGACCATGATCATGGTGGACACGCGCTCCATTGTGCACAGTACCGCTCTCGCACTACCTTGTGGATCATGACAAACTTCGCCAAAAGATCCTTACACAGTAGACCAGTTAAATTTATTAATTTTTTTCACTGAGGCACAAGGTCACCGCTCAAGATGGCGGCCATGGCAAAAAATATCAACAAAAAAGTATAAACTAAAGGCTTTTACAACTTACTAACTATCTTTGTGACTTCTTAGCGACGTTGCTACGATCCACAAGGCAGCGCGAGAGCGGCACTGTGCTACAGGAGCGCGTGGCCGCCATGATCATGGTCAGGTGGCCACGGGTGGGCGCGGTTCCGTACCAGGCTCTCCCTCTCCTTCGATTTTTCGCGTGTAAATATTCGCGCGCGAAAAAAGTGAGAAAAGGAGAGGGGGGAGCCTGGGAACGAGGCTAGGCATAGACACTCACCACTAGTGAGTACAGTATAGGTAGCTAGGTAGTACAGTAGCCGTCTATTTGTGGCAAAGATACCACAAAACTGGCAACGAGGACGGGATCAGAGAAAATCCCTCTATCATGGCGGCTACCAGGACCATTGGTTGAATGCAGGAATTCAAACCTGCTGATGAAACCGTGACAGCTTATCTCGAACGTTTTCAGCTGTTTGTGGAAGCGAACGGTATCGAAGCGGACAAACTCGTCCCGACGCTGCTCACCGTTATTGGCTTGGTCCACTACACTCTACTTCGGGAGCTTGTGTCTCCCCAGTTGCCCAAGGAAAAGAGTTTCGATGAACTAGTGGCTACCCTCAAGAAGCATTATGATCCAGAGCCCATTGTCATCGCTGAAAGGTTTCACTTCTATCGAAGGAACCAAGGCACAAGCGAGTCCATCAGCGATTATCTGGCGAATCTCAGACGTCTCGCCAGTCGATACAAATTCGGTACATTTCTCCCAGAAGCTCTGAGAGACCGTCTGGTATGTGGCATGCAAAGCGAAAGCACTCAGAAGGTGCTGCTCACTAAAGCTAATCTTACCTTGGAAAAAGCCCTTGAAATCAGTCAAGGCATGGAAGCTGCCACTATCAAATCAAAGGAATTGAAGGGAAGCCAACCCTCGAGCTCTGTGCTAGCAGTAGGAACACCTGCTGTGCAAAACAAGTTGTGTGGTCGATGCGGACGAGGAAACCACAATAAAAGTACGTGTAAATTCCACAATGCTACATGCCACAAATGTGGTAAAATAGGCCACATAGCACCTGCTTGTCGCTCTAAAGCAGCTGGGAAGCCCACTAGAGGCCCCACCAGGAAAACCAAATGGTTGTCTACTACTACTACCACTACTGCTGAGCCTGCCCCTTTACCAGAAAAGCCCACAACACAGCCTGATGACTCTGCAGAATCAACAGATGAGTCAGTGGAGGAGTCCTTATTTGTTGTCAGGGATACCTCATCTTCCCCACCGTACCGTGTGGAGCTGAAAGTGAACGACCAACCCCTTACTATGGAGGTCGACACTGGGGCTGCCGTGTCTCTGGCCCCTGAGTCAGCGGTTGCTGATCTTCTACCCTCTGCTGAGTTACAGCCCACCAACATAGTCTTAAAGACGTACACCGGGGAGCAGATTCCAGTCAAGGGAATTCTGTCAGTTACAGTAAAGTACGGTCAACAAAGTCACCGCAACTTGAAGCTGCTCGTTATTCAAGGATCAGGCCCCAGCCTGATGGGCCGCGATTGGCTCGTACGGCTAGATTGGAGGACAGTCGTCAAAGTAACCTCCTCAGTACCTTCCTCCAAAAATCTTTCGAGTCAAATCACAGCACTTCAGGATCGCTATCAAGAAGTCTTTTCCGAGTCACTTAGAACTATATCGCCTTTTCAAGCTAAGTTCAGTGTGACAAAAGAAGCCAAGCCAAAGTTTTTCAAGCCACGTACCGTGCCGCTCGCTCTAAAAGGTAAAGTGGAGAGTGAGTTGGATCGACTAACTGAAGCGAGAGTACTGGAGAAGGTGCCCTACAGCGAGTGGGCTGCTCCAGTTGTGGTAGTCCCCAAACGAGACGGAGGAGTTCGACTCTGCGGCGACTACAAAGTAACAGTCAATCCAGTACTGGATATCGACCAGTACCCCATTCCAAATCCTGATGACATCTTTGCGTCACTGGCTGGAGGCCAGCTGTTTACGACTCTCGATCTCTCGCATGCGTACAACCAGCTCTTGCTCGAGAAAAATAACACTTTGCTGGAGAAATCGGCATTTCGAAAGTTTCGCATGAATCCCATGACGCAATAGGCGTTGCAGTACCTCTTCAATACGTGCTACATGCTCAGCTAGGGTTTTCCCCGCGATGATGATATCATCTATGTAGCACGCCACACCTTCAACTCCTTGGAGGATAGTGTCCATTGTCCTTTGAAAGACTGCAGGAGCTGAAGCAATGCCAAAAGGCAGGCGGGTGTATTGGTACAAGCCTTTGTGGGTGTTAATCGTTACGAATTTTCGCGAATCTTCATCGAGACACCGTATCGATTCCGACGGAATTCATCCGCTCAAAGAAAAGTTGAAGGCCATACTCCAGGCACCAGCTCCTACTAACGTACAGGAGTTACGCTCGTTCCTAGGCCTCATTAACTACTACGGAAAATTCATCCCCAATGCAGCAACAATTCTCTCTCCTCTGAATCGCCCGCTCCGTAAGGATGTAAAGTGGAAATGGACTCCAGCTTGTCAGCAAAGCTTCGGCAAAGCCAAGGAGACGTTAGCTTCGAATGATGTTTTGATGCACTACAACCCCTCCCTGCCAATCAAGATGGCAGGAGACGCTTCAGCTTATGGAGTAGGAGCAGTCATCTCCCACGTCCTGCCCGATGGATCTGAGCGACCAGTGGCTTTTGCGTCTCGCACACTCTCAAGTAGCGAACGAAACTATGCCCAAGTTGAGAAGGAGGCTCTTTCTCTCATTTTTGGAGTCAAACGCTTTCACTCCTACCTTTATGGACGGCACTTTACGATAGTGACTGATCATAAGCCTCTCACCGCCATCTTGGGACCCAAGAAGGGGATACCCCCTCTAGCCGCTGCCAGACTTCAGAGATGGGCATGGATACTTTCTGCCTACACCTACGAGATTGAATTTTGCCCCACAGGTGATCATGGTAACGCAGACGCACTATCTCGCCTTCCTCTTCGAATCTCTCCTCCAGATGACCCTAATGCAGACCCAAAAGTATTCAACATTTCGCAAATGGAAGCTCTTCCTGTGACTGTGCAACAATTGCGAGCTGCAACCTCCTCAGACAGAGTTTTGAGCAAAATTTATCGCTACACTAAAGGTGACTGGCCTCATCAAGTGCCAGCAAATCTGCGTCCTTTCTTCAACCGGAGAAATGAGCTAACGGTGGAGGAGGGCTGCCTGTTATGGGGATTTCGTGTTATCATACCCCAGAGTCTGAGAGAGAAGTTGTTACAGGAGTTGCACAAGGACCACCCCGGCGTTACACGCATGAAGTCAGTGGCAAGAAGCTACATGTGGTGGCCTGGGCTGGATAAAGAAATTGAGAATCTAGCCAAATCCTGTACAGCCTGTCATGCAGTGAAGAGAGCACCTCCTACAGTTCCACTCCACCCCTAGATCTGGCCGTCGCGGCCATGGCAACGCGTCCACTTGGACTTTGCAGGTCCGTTTCAAGGTATCATGTTTCTCATTGCTGTTGATGCCTATTCGAAGTGGCCAGAGGTGAGAGTGATGTCCACAACTACAGTCTCAGCTACTCTCGATGTCCTGAGAGAGTGGTTCTGCACCCATGGAATTCCTGAGCAGATTGTGACAGATAATGGCTCTCAATTCACAGCTGATGCCTTCAAGGTATTCACACAGCGCAATGGAATTCGCCATGTCAAGAGTGCTCCGTACCACCCAGCATCGAATGGGTTAGCAGAGCGTTTCGTGCAATCGTTTAAACAGAGTCTGAAAGCTTCACTGAACGATGGATGGACGCTCCCTCACGCAACGACTCTCATCGTATCTACTCACCTATCGTACTACCGCTCATGCAACCACGGGTGTACCCCCTTGCCAGCTATTGATGAATCGTGAACTTCGCACTCGCTTTTCCCTACTTCAACCAGATCGAGAGAAATCTGTAGCCGACAAACAAGCACTGCAAAAGTCTACTCATGATCGTTGTGCTCGCTCTCGTGACTGGATCGTTGGTGATCGAGTACCGGCTTGTAATCTCCGTCCTGGGCCCAACTGGGTGCGTAGTACTATTGTGGAGGTGATGGGACCTGTCACTTACGTTGTCGAAACAGAACAACGTCAACGTCGGAAGCGGCATGCGGACCAGTTAAAAGACTGGCTACCTTCTGTTCCTGCCACTACCTCTGGAAATGTAACAGAGGATATTCCTGAACCTGTCTCTGATTCAGAAGACATATCTGAGGAACCTGCCGCTGAACCTACTGATGGTGTTGGGCCTGAGGCTGCTGACCCTCAAGTTGAGGAGCCAGAAATTACTCCTGAGAACACCTCACCTCCCGAGCCAGAGCCAACCGAATCTCTATATCCACAGAGGATTCGTAGACCTCCTAACCGCTACGAATGAACCTCAGAACTGAACTCTCATTCTCACACTCTCATTATTATGTTGAGTTTTGTACTTATTCATGTTTGTAAACTTATTTGATTTTTGTGACCTTCCCATCTTAAGGTTCTTAGTTGATTAAATAAAAGTGCGTGGGTGGATATTCTCCAAATTCATCGGAAAATATACCTTTTAGATGGTCTCAACTAGCTTGTTTGTAAAACAGCACTCCCATCTTCTCCATGTCCAGTAGAAGTGACTTTCGAAGGTTAGGGTCGTCACTTTCAAAAGTATTATGGCCGCACTGCGCCTTCGTGCACGTGCGCGGTTGTGACGCTATAACTACAAATAACTTTTAATAACTAGGTGGGCGAGGTTATACGTGATCCAGGTTTGCACATGCGCAATTGTACAAATCTACCGCATGGCCTGGATCAAGGCATACATGCACATTCGAACGTTCAACGCCATGCAAGATGCGGAGCCAGAGCCGGCTAGGCTGTAAGTTACCTTACTACGATATAACTCTAGACTATGTATAAGATGATAGACTAGTGGGCCAACCCATCAAGATGATTACTCATAGCTAGCCCTGGTCTGTCAGAAATTAGAACGTAAATTGTTAGCTCATGCAGCTGTTTGATGTTTTTGACGTCTGATTATAGACCTGTAGTCACGCGGGGGAGAGGGGAGGACAGATTCATAGATTATATATATTCCCCATATAATCTATGACAGGTTGCATCACAGGGGTTAGTAGGCAGTTAGTGGAGGATTAGTGGCTTACTCCTTGGTGCTGAGCTACACAATGTACGTCAAGCCTGAGATTTGAAAGTAATTTATGAACACTGACAATTGTTTAGTGATACACCAAGGGGTAGTCACCGCTATGCAGCCGGTACTCCTGCCTACAGTGGAGATCGAGAATTTTGATTGGTAAAATAATGCGGGTATATCAGTGAAATGCCCCACTCCCCCCCCCCCTCCTGGGACAGGGTGGGGATTTGAGCATCATTTGCCAAAAGGCTCCGCCCCAGGGGTGGGGGATTTGCTCATTCCATACACGTGCACGTATACTCACTTGGGGTTTCAGCATGGCAGAAAAAAAAAGTTTTACTGTGCCTTATGTAATGAAAGGGTCGATGACCCACCTCGGAGTTTGGATCCATGCAGGGGGATTCACCTAAAAATTTGGCCCCGGGGGTACGTCTTTACACCATAGATATTGGCAAATCCCCACCCATACCCATTCAGATTTTGCGCACTGTACTAATGGGCACTCTTGACATGCAGGATACTGCTTAGATCTTCTCTGAGCATGTACTGTTAATACCTCATGCATATTAGAAACGTTATCCCAATATTGTGACATCAAACATACTTGTTATACTATACAAGCAGGGGATGAGCGAACATGATTGTTGTATTTGTGGCATTTAGGAACCCAAAAGCAGGCCCAGAATAGATAATTGTATACTCAACTGTATGTATACGAATTAGTCCACTTCACCCGAGTGCTGCACAATGGTCTTACCTGTGATGCTGCACAGTTGTACGCCGTGTCACTACTCCTCTTTCTAAGGGTGCATGGTTGTAGGACAGAGTGCTAGTTTCATTGCAACTGCGGGTACGCAAGTGGCTATGACTGCCCTTTACCTGTGTTCTGGAACATTCAATTGAGCATGCACATTTCTGACATCCTGTTTGAGCACATGGCTAATCAATCAACTGTCCAAAAAAGTCGTTAGCTTGCTCGTAGCTCCCCTCGCAAGACTTGAGAGCTTGAGAAGCCCCGGTCAGAATCTCCTACCTCCGTGATGACCACTTGGACAATGTCTTCTCATGAATCTAGCTACTTGGCTAATTGCAGGCCACTGAATGTAAGTCCCCTTTGTTGCTTGGTTTTGTACAGTCTGTCGAAGAAGCTAGTGTTTGTGCCTGTAGCTAGTGACATGGCTGGTGCTCACGGAGATCGCCTTATTCTAACTTCTAATGCTCAAGGGCCAGAGATATAGCCTCTTGAGTCGCAGGGTCAAGTCACAGTCCGTGTCCTAACCTGGAGGGCATGGAGACGCGTTGAGTTACCCGTATCTATCGCTAAAATGTCGATCATGGATACGCATCTTAGATACGCCCAGTTGCATTTGCTTTTTGAGTAACCCTGCATGCCATACAGACCCTGGAGACTAATCTTGTGCCCAGACCCCATCCTCAAGGAAGGAAATGGGTCTGGTGAATTTGGACACAATCCTTGGTTCAGGTAAAGGAATTTGAGCGTTCCAATGAGATTGTAGCTTTAGCCTAGTCATATGACACGCCAACCGCAGGAGTGCAAAGCGCCTTTGCCAGCTGTATAAATTTGAATTGTCGCCCGGTCGCCCGCGGTTGTGCCCATGACCAATCAGATCCAAGGTTTGTTTCAGTACCGCAGTGTCGGCGCATGCACACCGAGCTGGCCACACCGAGGAAACGGTCCGAATTCACCAGATCCCTTTTCCCTCCTTTAGGGTGGGGCCTGGGCACAAGATTACTGGAAACTAACCCTGCTAATCATTTATACCCAGAACCCAGTCCCTAACCCCATTGATTCCCTACTACAGCATGCCCAGGGGGGGGGTCAATCCATATATTTCTGAAATATAAGGGCCGGGGGAACAAAAACGGGTGGTCCAAATTTGTCGTGAAACCCCTTAAGTTACTAAAAATTTTGAATACCGTACTTCTTCTAAAAATTCGGCCCTTCTAATTATTCGGCACCCTTTACCGAATGCTCGAAAATAGTCTCTAATTTTCGGTAAAGGTCGCCACGCATATATATATGCTATAAATGTGAATAGAATGCGCATGCTTATGGAATCTGCAATATTAACCTCCAAAAATTCGGCAAAGCTCAAGTAATAGTAATATTTCCATGCCGAATTTTTAGAAGACATATGGTAGCCTGCTATCTCCCTATTATTAATAATATGAGAAATAGCATAATAGCAGAAATAGCAAACATAGCATGATATCTCTAGTAACTGAAATAGAAAAATAGCAAAAGATATTAAATAGCGTGCTATTACTATACTACTTGTACCATGGTTGTAACATTCTGACCAAACGGATCACTCTATTGGAGGTGTATAAGTGATTTATACACCTCCAATAGAGTGATCTGATCGGTCAGAATGTTACAACCATGGTACAAATATTTTTGTAGGCCATTGCCCAGCAACCAAAGTTTTTATAGGCCTATTGCCGGCTACCAGAGGGGTGTGGGTGATCCCAATGATGAGAGGGGTCATGGGCCTACAAATTAGTTGTAGTGCCTTAATTGGGGTGCATTCGACCATGCATCTCATGCACCCCAATTAAGGCACTACTACTATTATATACACATACATTTCACTTCTGAGGCTATGAAATTTTGCATGATCATGCCTGCTAGCTAGTTACAGCATGGTCGTAGATGCATTATCAGGCATGATACAAGTCAGTAGTATCGGTCCCTACGTGATTTATACAACCTCGGGCCTGCGGCTGGCCCTTCAGTGTATAAATAATAGTTAGACACTGTTCAGGAGGTTTCTACGTGATTTTGAAGACTGAAGGGCTCTGTGTAGAATCCCGAGCGAAGCAAGGGTTCTACTGAGCCCTGAGGTCTTCTAAATCGCTTAGAAACCGACTAAACAGTGTCTAACAACTTTATATCCTAGCAACAGTGCCCACAAGCTTGACATATAAACTGCTGCCTAGCAACAAACCTAACCCTAACCATAGGCTATCAAAGATTTACAGATTTATATCCTAGTTGTAACAAATACTGTGATCTGATTGGTCAGGACCAGTTATCTATTTCTCATATAGACTTGTAAACATCTCATATAAACTTTTAGATCCTACTTGTAATAAATACTGAATTCTGATTGGATCAAGCAGGTGGTATATATCTCATATGACACTTGTAAAATTTCCATATAACACTCGTAAAATTTTTTGCCTATGGTTAGGTTTGTTGCTAGGTAGCAGTTTATATGTCAAGCTTGTGGGCATTGTTGCTAGGATATAAAGTTGTTAGACACTGTTTAGTTGGTTTCTACGTGATTTAGAAGACCTCAGGGCTCAGTAGAACCCTTGCTTCGCTCGGGATTCTACACAGAGCCCTTCGGTCTTCTAAATCACGTAGAAACCTCCTAAACAGTGTCTAACTATTATGTAAATTCACCATATAAATCACGTGTAGAGACCTCTACCTCGTGATATAACCTATACACGTATTATGAAATATAGCGTAATAGCACAAAGCAAAAATAGCATGGCATCTCTAGTGGATGAAATGGCAAAATAGCATGCTATTTTTATGCTATTATGCAATTAGATAAAGAAAAAGCATAGTATCTGTAGAAATAGCACAGCCTTGCTGATAGCAAAAATAGCACTTAATAATAATAAAATAATCTCAGTATAATAAAATCTATAAAAAAATTCCGTTATATAGTTATGAATCCAATACTAGACTGTCCTATACAGGGGCGGAGAAATAGGGGGGCTGAGCCCTCTCATATTTCCAAATCAATACTATTATTATACATGATACTTTAAAGCTAGTTGGTTCATATGGCGAATGAACGATGTGTGGAGCATAGTACAGGAAGAGAGGTGTAGATGTGTCATGGCTATTGACAACTTGTTGTAGCCTCTCTGCAAAGAGAGCCTCTTCATAATTGTCGGGGCCAGTTCCGTTCACACCAGTGGCTGGTTTATCTGTGTCCCATAAATCTACCATTGGAGTTTTATTACATTTTCCTCCTTCTCTGCCAGAATGCCTCAGAAACGTTCTCAGAGAGCCTAAATTTCCAAAATCTTCTGCGGGAGCATGCCCCAGACCCCCCTAGATGGCCATGGGCTAAAGCCCATGGCATACGCGGCTATGTACATGTACATGTAGCTTCGTTGAAACAATCTTAAACTAGTAAGTATTCAAACTTCTCCTTAGTATTTTTGGTTGTAAATTTTATATACATTGTAGCAGCTTAGCTTATCAGGCCAAGCGATGGTATGAACAAATTTGTATTGGACAGTGCCCAACCAAGCCCACTTTGGCTGAGACAAGGGGGGGGGGGGATTCGAGCCTGCTGAGCTACGCCCCTGCTAACTGTAGCTATCATAGTAATGTGTGGACTGAATAGTGCATAAATTGGTTATGGATCAACCCACTTTGTCTCCGCTTCTGTAATGGGACAACCTCCATATAAAGGACAAAAGGCCTGCTCCCAATGTGCCCATTTTTCGGAAATTCTACTGTAGCTGTCAAGTATCATGTATAGTCTCAGCCCCCCCTCCCCCCCCCCCCCCCCCCCCCCCCCATTTCTCCGCCCCTGCACTCCTTGGTGCTGAGCTATACAATGTACACCAACCCTGAGATAATTTTGAATATAGTTTAGATGGACATTAACAATTATTGGTGATACATTAAGGGGTAGTCACCATTATGCAGCTAGTACTCCCACCTATGGTGGTGATCGAGGATTTTGATTGATAAAAATATATGAGCACTTGATTGCTCCCTTGAAGCATTCTGTACTAGTACTGTACTCCGAAAAGATTGGAGAAATCTTAGTCTCGCATGCCAGCCCCTCCTTTCAATGTACATGTACCAAGCTACTTTTAGACAATGCGGTTAAGGGCGGCTATACTAATACACTACAATGAATAAAATCTGGAAATTGTGGAAAGGA
Source organism: Cliona cf. orientalis (assembly GCA_963930775.1). Taxonomy (NCBI): domain Eukaryota; kingdom Metazoa; phylum Porifera; class Demospongiae; order Clionaida; family Clionaidae; genus Cliona; species Cliona cf. orientalis. Next base: position 24,106,456 of record OZ005689.1, read on the forward strand.
TGCAGGCGGGAAACATGATTTTTTCGTACCAGTACTGTACTCCGAAAAGATTGGAGAAACCTTAGTCTCGCACGCCAGCCCCTCCTACGCAAAGAGAGAGGGCGTCTGGTGAGTGAACCTACCATACCGTAGACTCTGGTTAATAAGCGCATGCGCTTATAGCGGTAAACGGAATGACAGTATGCGCTTAATAAAGGATATGCGCTTATATGGCACCTAACCACGCCCACAAACGTTTGGGCACGTGATGGATGCGAGGCCTGCTAGCGCTAGCGCTAGCACTAGCGCTCGATTGATCGAGCACTTTAGCGTTTTAAATTATAGTTGCCGCTCAAGAGGACGAGTGCTGGTGATTTGTCGATCTTCTTGCATGATAACGTTATTCGTGGCCATCATTTCTCCAGAGATACCTGACTCCAAATACTTTCCAGCCGGTCAAGGTCGGATTCATAGAACGCCACGCCTATTAAGCGCATGCGCTTAATAAACAATAGCTTATGACAAGAAGAGGACATGCGCTTAATAAATAATGTGCGCTTAATAGCGAGGTGCGCTTAATAACCAGAGTTTACGGTACTCCTTCTAATTATCCGAACAGCCAAAACTAAATATTAATATCATCGTTTGGTGTTGAATAGAAAGTAACCAATGGCTTGTTCGAGTGTAAATAGAACGGATCCGGTGAAAAAATAAAGAAAGCACTAGCGACGAAGTAACAGTAGTTGATGTCGTTCATAGTCATCAGGCTCTAGAGCTCCAGTGTTGCTGTGCTTGGAGTGATCACAAAATTATCGTCAGTGCGAGTCCCCGTTACCTTTCCGCTCTTAGATGCTGTCCAAGATGTAGTAGCCACACTCTTCAAGAATATGGAAGAGTTGTCTCGAGCTCCTGCCATGCCATACCGCATGGCCGTTTGCATATGTGTGCACTCAAAGTAGAAATGGAAGATTGTTCACACTTGTGCATTTTGAGAAACAAGCCTTTAAAGTTTTTGTATCTGTACAACCCTTTACCGTTTACCAATCTGCATGATTTTGGTATCAAAGTGTGCAGAATTGATTGGAAATTCATGTCACGTGATTACCATGGCAACGCATCCACCTACTCTAATTATAGCCCACTCAATACACACCACATGGTGCTGACTAAGCAGCTCTGAAAGCTCTGTGTTGCAAACGAAGGAAATTCAGACACCATACAGGTATATTAACTGTCCTAATATACCGTAGGCTATTTTAGAGGAATGTTTAGTCTACCTGTGGTCGATTTTGAGTGATCATTTTATAATATGGCATACAGACATACAGACAAGCCATGGATGATAGTCTGGATAGCTCCCAGTCAGATGTCCCCTTGGACAGTCCCTCAGACAGCAGCCCAGATAGCAGCTCATCAGAAAGTGAGTCATCATCATCATCATCTGCAGATCAGGGCAAAGAAACCAGTACTAGAAAACGCAGAAGACGTGTAAACCGATCTAATTATTTGCAAGGAAAGTGCAGGAAAGCGTATCGACTTAAAAGAGGTCTCAACGAGTCCTTACAAGATTCTTCCGTTAGCATCAGTGGCGTATGCTCTTCCTGTGCACCAAGTCTAGCTCGGATTTCTGATGGCTTCAAAGAACTCAAACACCGAGGATCGGAGCTGAAAAAGCGAAAGAGTAGTCTTCCAGCTCCAAAGGAACCCAATCGTGAGCATTATCGGAATGTGTCGCTACAAAATGAATGGATGAGGGGTAACCTGTTCGATGCTATGGGAAACTATCTTTTCTGTCATGCATGCATCATCAAGGCACTACATGTCAGTACACAACGCTTGTCGAGACAAAGAAAGGTGAAGCGCAACCAATTTCAGAGACCCATTGTGCGTATGACCAAGGAAGATGTTGACAAAGAAAAGGTCAATGCATTCGTTCTGATGCCTGAAGCTGTTGAAACGTCCCTGAGTGTGTGGTGGGCTACTCTTCCTGGTTATCATCTTGTCGATGTGCGATACCCCCATGAAAAGCATGGTTTAGCTGGAAGAGTGTCAAACAATGCCAAGATATCCACTAAAGAATCATTTCTTAAGTTTGTTGACAATAATTCCCAGGCTAACGGAAGACGTTTGGATTCTAGAAATCCTACCCACTACCTTTTTCCAAAGTTCAGGAGTATCACTGAGCCAAAGCGCAACGTGAGTGCTTACGATGAAAAGGTCAAGTCTTCTCTTGTATGTGAGTTTAACCGCACACAGAGAGAAGCCGGTCTAGATACCATTTCAAGCCAAACAGCTATTAATTGGCTAAAGGATGAGAGACCCAAGACAGCGATCTATCCCCATCAGACTGACTACTGTGACTATTGCTCTAAAATTAAGGCAGAGATCCAGGCATGTCAACAAAGAATCAGTAGACACCTACAAAGCGGTACTACTTCTGCTGAAAGCATCGAAGAACTTAAGAAGAACAAGGAAGACTTGGAAAAGGATGTAGCAGAGCACCGAAAGATAGCTAGAGAATCACTTCAGTACTATCGTGAGATGAAACTAAAATGCAAACAGCAATGGAAAGATATTTTGAGATAGAATCTACTACTAGTTCACCTGAAAGAGATGAAATCTAAAGATACTTCAAAGTACCTTCACACTACTACTGAGCGTAGACTATCAAATGTCAAAACTCCTTCCCTACTGGGGCATACGGCCCAACCTAGCTCCACCTACTATCTCCAGAAGGTAGCTTATGACATCTATGCTATGGAATTGTGGATCACAGAGACGAGAGCGGCCACTTGTACATTTTGAATGAAACTGTTGGCCCCAAAAACACAGATCACAGCTTCTCTAACTTGATGCACTACCTGAATCGAGTGGCAAGGTTCCTAGTTGGATACGACGTGTGGCATGTTTTTATGGACAATGCTGGCTCAACTAACAAGAACCAGTATATGATGGCAGCTACACTTGAGATCCTGCAGCAAAATATCCTGGATTATTTTCGAATTTCATTTATGGTGGCAGGCCACACCAAGTTTGCACCCGACCTACTGTTTTCTATCACAGCACGGGATTTTTATGCTTCTGACGTATTCAATGAGAGAGAACTTGTAGCTATATTGGAGCGACATGCCAGTGTAGTGATTGACAGTGGTCGCATTGTGCGAGTCTGGAGAGAAACTGTTACAAAAAAGTATGGGAACCTGCCAGGCATCCGAGGATTGCACGACTTTCTTGCCCTACGTAACAGTGGACGAGACGCTATGATGAAAGTCAGAGAAAGCTGCTATACTGGCGTCCTTAAGGACACACCAATGAAAATCACGAAGGGATGAGTCCTAGTGACAAAGCAATACCTGGAGTTGGTCAGTCCTACTTTGCTTTAGGGATGGTCAAGCAGTTGTCAGAGAGCAAACAGAGTCATTTAAATCAAATGTGTGCCAACTTTATCCCACAGGATAGATGGCATGAGCTAGCTAATCACTAAAACGTCTGTATAACCACTTTTATCAGCCTTGTTCACTGCTGAAGATGTCAACAATTGTAATAAATTTTGAAGAAAAACAATTAAGTCAATATGCATGCTGTTAAAGTAAAAATCTCATTTTAGGGGGGGCGTGAATAATCTTCCATTTCTACTTAGAGCGCACACATATGACCAGTTAATGTACATGTATGTGCAACAATTATAATGACGTGTGTGTATGATATATCGTCGTTTTATCGTCCACTGTTGCCATTGCCACTTATCCTCCAGCGGCAGCCATTTCCAACCTCTTCTGCTGATCGCGACCAGCAGTTGGGTTTTTAGTTGATTAAATAAAAGTGCGTGGGTGGATATTCTCCAAATTCCATCGGAAACAGCACTCCCATCTTCTCCATGTCCAGTAGAAGTGACTTCGACGGTTAGGGTCATCACTTTCAAAAGTATTATGGCCGCACTGCCTTCATTCCATGTGTGCGGTTGTGGCGCTTTAATGAACTACAAATAATTAGTAATAACTAGCTAGGCGTGGTACAAGCGCTATGCTCTGCGTATGTGCAAGCGCAAATATTATTGATCTCGGACGCATGGCCTGGGTCACGCTAAGTATCTTTGTGCTAGTGCGATAATGCCAAGGTAGCCTACTAAGATGGTACGTGTATATCTTGCAGGCCAGCCACGGGATGGGCTAACCTGCTAGACCATGGAGAAGACTACCGTACTCGTTCTAATTAAGGTGCCTCTCTAATGATCGCGTCACCTATGCCGGAGACCTAATTTACACACTCTAATTATGCATCATGTGGCCATGCTAATTATTTTTCCAGGCGTATTGTAATTAGAGCAACATCGGTATACTTACAGCATAGATATTGGAGCGCTTACAGTTGACAATGACTCAGTAGTACTGAAGCCATGTTTACCACACTTTCGCTCTAATTACAATGCGCCTCCCTAAATGATGCGCCACTTGGACCAGAATGTTAATTTCCGTACTCTAATTGTGCGCCACCCAAGGTTGGTAATTATTTGTTAGTGGCACGTTAGAACGTATACGGTACGCAGAACCCATTTGCAGCCGGGTCGGAGAACGTGAATATTTATGTGGTCTGCGCTGTTTTGATCTCGAAATATAGGTTGCAGGCACTCACTGATAGAGCTGGTGGTAAGTACCTTAGTACGAAATTCAGAAGGCATTGCGATGATGATCTCGTGGGTCAACCCATGGGCTGTCCTGCTATTACATCAGCTGCTTGGTATTTTTTGACCTCGAAATAGGCATGTACGTGTAATCACTCGGGGGGGGGGGGGTTTACTTCACAGGAGTAGGCAGCTAGTGGGGGATAATACACAAGCCTCGTACCCAGGCCCCGGAAGGAGGAGGGAAAAGAGGCCTGATACCTATTGCACGCGCATGTGCCAGCTACCCCAAGAAAGCTGGGGTTACGCTTCTTGATTTTACTTAGCCTCGTACCCAGGAGACGGGTAACGGCGCAAAAGGAGGGGGGAAAGGCGCTTTGTGACTTTCTCCACAGCCTGGGTAAGAAGCTGCTTTTTTGCGAGTCCAAATGAAGTGCGGTGTAGGTTCCTTATGGTGTTCCAAATGCATGATTTGTGTGGATTTTGCTGGAAATGCTTTGTTCACCAGTTTTGACCTCATTTGCGCTTCTTGACTTTTCCAGCGACACACAATGTTCTACTTATGTAAAGTCATGGCTCTAGCTGTACGCATACGCTATATGTGCAGGCAAAGCATGAAACTGGAGAGATCAGTACTGATGAGTAGGGACACGCACATTATGCTTTTTGAAGTTCCTATTATGCTACGCTCTAATTCCCAACACCAAGCCAATTATGCTCATTGTTTTGTACCTACTATGCTCAAAATTTGTAATATTTTGCATAATTAATCTGCGATAGTTTGTTGGGAAACTTACACTTTATGATGGATTTATTTCAACTACTCAGAAAAGACCTGCCACAACCATACTAGACTGCACTACTCTTAGAAAAGTACTATGTACTTGGTCGATTACTTGACTACCGTATATTTTAACCTTATTATGCCAGTATTATGCTGGCATAAAAAAATCACCTATTATGCCCAAAGCAATGCCAGCATATTGTGCTTGTCTATCATTGGAAATAATAGTATTAACAGACTTCCATGTACTTCCCTGAGCATGATGATGATTGGAGGTGCTCCGCACAGATGATTTTCATCATCACTCCAATAGCTATTGGACATGCAATATTGCTTGCAAAAATTATTTGCAACTTGGTAGGCTAGCTATTTCTATGAGCTGTTGAACCTTGAACAATTTTGTCGTTGCCTGCTTGTACAGCTAATACCATGCAACGTGCCGAGGGTTTTGTGCTCTAGAGAGCTCTATAGTTACATGTAAGGTCAGTAATTAGGATTATTATTTATAGATGTGTGATGATAAGTGGTGATCAGCTAAAAATTAGCATTTGTTTGAGTGACCATCTTTGATATGTAATGCTAGGCGCACGTGCACGAGGGTTGCAGTAGTCGGTTTGTTTATCTGTTACAGTTGCTTGCAACGTTCTGCAATGTCAATCAACAGAGTGACGTGCGCATGCGCTTTTAGGGTGGCATTACAGTGGCGGATTTAGGGGGGTTTCCACAGAACCCCCCTTTGGGCTGTACCTAGTACTGAGAAGTACTGCTGATAGGCTAAATGGAAACCCCCTCTCTGGCTATAGAACTAAGAAAACTACTGCTGTGGCTCACCTTAGCAAACTTATCTGATAATTCGTTCGAAAATCGATCGATTAGATAGGTAGGGCTGGTAGCTTCTCTCAAAAACGATCGAAATGGGCGTGGTTTTACCACAAAGTGGGCGTGGCTTCTAAATTTTCGCACGCAAGAGTGTAATAGAATCCCTCATCAACAGATTCTGACTGCATTGGCCTGGTTTACCTCTAGCCAGCTAGCCTGGGTCTCGTTCACATTTTAGAGCCCAAATACTGAAGTTGTTGAATATCACACATAAATAGAGAAGCGGTCATAAAGCCCGCTAGAAGCGACTTTCTGGCCATTGAGACGGCCATGCCCACAGATCAAAAATTCAAATTTTACGGTTGATTCATTATCATAAAATCACAACAATGTAGTCCACCACCCAACAAAATCCTGGAATTCTGTGCAAAATTGGTTAGTACGTTAAATTTGTTGCATAAATGTTTTATGCAGGCAGTAGAGTGGTACAGCGGTTTGCAATGTTCTCATAATGTCGGTCAGCAGAGCGCCGTACACGCATGCGCTTTTTGGGTGGCATTGATTTGCCTGGGTTTCTTTCACATTTGAGAGCCCGAGGTTGAATATTAATTAATATTATTATGTATTTTAAAACAGAGAACCAGTCAAAAGTCCGCTAGAAGCATCTTTCTTGCCATCGGCACGGCCACACCCACAAACATATTTAAAATTCAGTCTGGCAGCTGGTCTAGTGGAACTAACATAAGATTGCTACGTATACAAATTACAGTGTAATTAACAAGGCCCTCAAGGGTAGAAAGAGCCTATTTACAAGGCTAAGAGATGAATCTTGTCAGCCCATTCTGTGCGTGAGCCAGCACCGTCACTTCATAGCAACATGTGGAACGAAAGCTCACAGAATGGGGACCAGATTCCTTGCTTCAATAACCTTGCTTTCTGTACTCTTAAAAAGGTTTTCAACTAAGGCATTTTGTTAAAAAGCATTTTCTCATGAATTATAGCTTATTCTTCACTTTTAGCACAAGCGAAGTCGGCCCTCTTTCAGTTCCCAGTACCATAAACTAGGGTTAAGTCCACTCCGTATATGTACTACTTCTGGTGATGTCTATAACCATATATGGCTACAGACTATTGGGCAAACTCAGGAATGTAATCTGTAGCTGCTAGTAAAGCCCACCATTTATCCTGATCTCGAGCAATTTAGTCCCATCATAGCTATGGTCCCATCTTATAATTATGTGAGTTCATACATGCATGCATGTAGTCACCATCCTATCATATCGTAGTGCATGAGGCCAAGCTTGGTTGTACATGCATCTTTGGATACTAGATGACAGTAGCTGAGCAACCTGGCCAGTATTGCTATTTATAGTGTCAGTCAGCATTCAGTATTTCAGAGTGACACACGTGCGTAATTATTGTAGCACTAGAAGACCACCCCGGGCCAAATGGTACAGCTCCTCTTGGTCTTCAACAATGGGCCTGCCTAGCAATATCAACCATCAACATAGTATGTTGCATTTGTGCCGAGCATTTCGCACTTTTATGTTCATTTTATTTATACGTGTATCTCTTTCTCCGAATTAATAGGTGGTCACTGAATTGAGACAAGCCTTTCCCGTCCAGACCTCTGTTGCCATGTTAACCTCCACTGTAGGCTCAATCAATAGAGTAAGTCTGCACATTGATGATTATATTGGATTGCCCCCCTTGTATTTGTATTTGCCCCCCCCCCCCCTTTGAAGTTACTTCTATATATGTGACCGGATTTGGGAAAACCCTCCGTATGGGATCCGCGCGCGATTCGCGCAATGCGCGTTTTTAGTAGCTCAGGTCTAAATTTGTGAAAGTCCAGATTTTGTCATATACATATCCAACAACCCTTCTTCTAACTGTTGCCGTCTTCTACGGAGCCTAGTCGTGCTATACGAAGGCGAAATAAGCCTTCATTTTGACCCACCTAGTCGGCACAGCCACCATACACGGAGCCCGTTGCTATGGGCGGTAATTAGAATTCTCTACCTAGATACAGCTAGATTCATCGATCTACTGTACGTTCGCTTACCTTTTTAGCTTCTTGGGCATCTAAGAACAATCGCCTGTCCTTGTCAACAACGAAATTCAACTCTTGCTCGATCTTTACGTTCATTTCGAACGGCTCCGCCCAGGTCCATTTAATTGATTTCCGGGTCACGCGTAGTATGCGGAAACGCCTTCCGCGTGCATAGCAACGCCTTTAGACCGTAATTTCTCGATCATTGGGGGTGTGGCGCGATCACAAACAAAGCGCTGTATCTCCACAACGAAGCGCGCGATCGGCCTAAGACTTGAACGCGGGTTAGCTCTATGGTAGAGCTTATCAACCATGCATCAAACTCAATTTTCTGAAAAAATCCCATACGGAGGGTTTTCCCAAATCCGGTCACATATGTGTTTGCCCCCTCTTGAGCTCTGGAGTGAAATCCTGAAATAAACGATGTGTATGGTTGTGTCTGCCTATGGCCTACATGTGTGGTCAGAGCTTATTTGCTTACTCAGCACTTTGCCCAACTCCTTATATGGAGATACACACATGCTGAACAAGTAAACATTGTGTGCCAGTTTTTGTAGTCGTTCTGTGTGTTTGTGTGTGTGTCTGTTACCACGCTAGTTGCTACATATGTACCGTATATTCTCGAATAGAAGCCTCCCCCGAATAAATGCCGGTCTCGTTTTGAAGGCGGGGGTTTGCCAGCATCTCAAGACAATAAACGCCGGGTCTCAAATAGAGGCCGGATGCCTTCGAATGGACGTGGCACTAATAGCACGAGCCAAATATCGGAGGGGGGGGGGAGCGTGGTCTTAGTATGCGAACGTGCGATCGCCAGCGAGAGCAAGTGAGGACATTCTGCAGCTGCTACTGTAAGCTTTGTCTGCCAGATGATTCGGCTATAAAAGTGGCGGAAACTTGCTAAGAGAGCCCGCATGGCGCTGCATGTGCTCATTCAGCACGGTACTACATGTACATAAATAAATGCCGGTCCCGTTTAGACGCTGGCCTCGTTTTGAAGCCTGGTCTCGAAAGTCAGGAAGGAAATAGAAGCCTGGGTTTCTATTCGAGAATATACGGTACATACCTCGTTTGCGGGTCCAAAGTGCGGCCTTATGGCGTACGTTCCAAATGCATGTATTGTGTGGATTTTGCTGAAAGTACTTTGTTTGCCAGTTTTGGCGTCATTTGCTGATGCTAAGCTAAACCTGGTGAGAAGTCACCAGAAGCAACCTCAGAAGTTGTAAAATTTAAATTTTCCTGGGAGGCATGCCCCCAGATGCCCCTTGTATAGGCGTGCTTACGCACGCAATGATATCACGATATTTAAGTATGTTCCCCCCCCCCTTGACGAAAAAATCCTGTTTTCCGCCCGCATCCTTTCCACAATTTCCAGATTTTATTCATTGTAGTGTATTAGTATAGCCGCCCTTAACCGCATTGTCTAAAAGTAGCTTCGGCATGGGTCGTCAATGTTGCTGGTGCTCTAGTACGTATAGTGTTAATATATGAATAATGAATAATGAACCCCCCGCCTGCATGCCCCAGGCTTTCTGATGAAAGGGGAAACAAGGAATCATATTGGAGTGGCCTAGTATTATGCATGCATTCACCAGGCCACAGTGTATACTTCAATCTAATTCTGCCTCACCGTCGTTTTGAAGCAGCTCACATTAGTCACAGCTTGGGCCATAGCCAGCCATGTCAGTGGGTTGTCTGTTGTAGTGTCCAAGTCCAGCGATATCGAGAAAAGAAAACTTTTAAGCTCCGGTCAAATGACTTCTGGTCACCTTCTTCTCATACAGACAGACGCATGCACGGACAAATGCAACCTTAGTATAAATCATAAAAATAGACTTGATTAGTGAAATAACAAAGTCACATGATCAACCGGGATGCTCTATGTACGCATGCGCAAGAAATAGAGGTTATCAACTGTCTCTGTGGCTGAATGCTGATGCAGCTAATGTGGGGTATAGGAGTGAGCTTGCTTTGCTCGCTCACTCCTTGCATTATAATCTTTTATTAACCCTCGGCGCATGCGCGAGGGTTACGGTAGTCGTTTTGTGTGTGTGTGAGTGAGTGAGTGAGTGAGTGTGTGTGTGTGTGTGTCTGTTACTGCGCCACACCTCGTTTCTATGACTGAAATGCGGTATTGTAAGGTTCCTTACTGCGTTTTCATTGTATGTATTGTGTGGATTTAGCTCAAAACACTCTGTTCAAGAGTTTTGGCGTCATTTGTAGGTCACCGCTGCCTTCCTCGCTCCCTGATGAGCTTTGGATGAACAAAAGAGACAGTAATGGCTTCTTTTCAACTCGAAGGGTATGTATGGCTAGAGATGGATCTAACAAGACGACTGGCTCATCTCTGAGCATAGCACACTAGCAGATAAGCTTCTTGGCTTATTGTGCAAACTGCTGACACGGCACTGTACGTATACCTGTACGTATACCTGTACCTAGCATGTATGGCACACGTGATACTGCATGCTGCATACCGGTATTACGCAATCGCATGCAATATGCCCCTGCGCGCATTTTTGCGGTAACTATTGATGTGCTTTGACCAGTTATATAATAATATTATGAGAAACTTGCAGCAATAGTATAGACATGCAATCTGCTCAGTGCACTTGCTATTTCATTTTTGATTACAATGAATCTCACAGCGCCGAGGATTTAGCACCAATAGTATTCATTGTGCATGTACTAGCTGTAGTGTCCCGGACAAGCGCCCACTCCCGGATAATCGCCCATGTACTACATTTCAAGGGGTTAGTGTAGTAGCTTCTATACAAATATATGGAAGATATATCCCGGGTAAGCACCCATGGACGCTTAAGTATATTTCACGATTTTAGCCTGCGTGGGTGCTTACCCAGGACACTACGATACATGTATGTATTCTAGTTTAAATTCACTGTTATTTACAACTCCCTAAATACGTACATGTACGTGTACCACAGTGTATAGTACCCAGTGAGTCAGGTGGACTGGCTAGTGAGACTGCACATAATCCAGATTCAACATAACATTAATTACAGTGCTCCAAGGGAAGAGAGCAAAACTTTTGATTTTTTACGATTATGGGCAAACTTGGTATGTAGGTTCAGCATTATGTGGTCTAACAGTGATCAAATTTTAATCAAATTATGTTGGTCAATACTGTTTTATGGCTTCACCCGTGAAGAGATCTTTCCACAAAAAGCTTTAGATGAATACATGAGAACCACAGTGAGATACACAACCTCATGTGGCACAAGTGTAGGGCTACTATTTTATAAGGTAGAAGCCTCCAAATAAGTAAATCCACCAAGGACTTTTCAGAAAATTTTAATTTTTTGCAGCCATATCGTTGCTGTTTGCTTGGATTCATATAAGGAAATTCCTGTGGTTTAGGGGTTCATGCTCTCGAATATGTTAGATAAGTCCCTGAGTAAAAAAGAAAATGGCAGATAATTAGGGTGGGTGTGCCATATTTTATCAAAGTTTGACCTTGGATGTCATGCTAAAAGGATCTGCTAGTATCTAGTATCAGGTCTAAGAAATAAATATGGAATTGATTTTTGATCCAATTTAAAAAGTTTTTCTCTCTTTCTGTATATGTAGCACACTCTTGAACTGAAATACGTGCATGTAAGCCCAGTGCAGTGGGTGCTATTTTAAGGGGTCAAAGGCTAATCTAATATTTCAGTGCAGTATCTTTTGATTGTGATAAATTTTAAGTATTGATAGATGAAAAAAAAGCGAAATTCCACTATTGCTTTACTATGTACAGCACGTGTAATATCATTGGTATAATTAAATGTAATATATATTATTCAGTGATGTTCATAGTGGCCATCATCCCATTGATGTTCTCTTCAGGCACTCTTGGTGGAGAACTTAAATCGATAAGATTGACATCTGCAGATCCACTTGCAGTAGCACCATTTAGGTCAGTTGGTGGGGAGAGCTGGAGTGTAGATCTCTCACTAGTTGATTCATTGGAGGTTGGGGCAGAGGAGCCAGCATCAGTTGAGGCCACCGAGTCTCCAACTCTCTCTGGCTTCTTTCTCTTCCTCCTCCTTGTCCTCCTCCTCTGTTTGCGACCTCTCTTAGAAGAGTCTGTACAATCTAGTGAAGGAGTGTAGGTTAGAAAGAACCATATGCATGCATGTAGGTTTACTTGTATGTGGCCACTGTTCTCCTCCTCTCCACCTTCTCTCTAGTTCCAGTAAGGCCCTCTCCCTATCTGCCAGCTGTAGCTCCCTCTCCCTCATGTGTAGCTCATAAAGAGCAATACCTGTACCATAACGAGGCTAGTGGGTGTACTATACTCCACTTTAGGAAATTTTTCTTACGGCTTAGTGAATCACCCATGTACTTCCTTTTCTTGCTGAAAACAATTTTATCTTTGAATAAAGCAGTCTTTGAGCTTACTTTATACTTTTTGCTTAGCTAAGATTTCACCATAGAACATTGCATTAAGGAATGAGTTCCTGTGTAATACTTCTATATATTGCATAAAATTTAACGATGACACCACAATAATTTATAATCGGTTTGCACTATTTCGTGTAATAAAGATATTAATTACCTTAAGGTGACTATTATTTGCAGGTACATTTTTCTGCGATTTTGGCTTAAAACACATTTTGCGAGTACTAAATTTTGCGAATTGTACGCGAAAATGGTACAGGGTCGACAAATACTAATGTTTTATACTACTACGGTGCTACAAAATTTTGCGTTTTTGGGCCAATCCGCAGAAATATCAAACATTAGTACCCGCAAAAAATAGTCACCTTAGGTACTTGCTGAGCAAATACCTTGAGGGGACTCCCCAGTATACTTCACCTTCGAGGAATGAAGGCCCGGACAAGGGAAGTGGTACATTGTCCTTGTAAAATAAAAATGGTGTGAGCTAAATTAAAAATGTTTCAGCAAAAGTGATAAATATTACAGCAACAATTTTAGCAGAATCATCGGACAAATACATGTAGTAAACGAAAAGCGAACCAAGGGAGGTCTTGGATTTCAATGGAAAGGCACTACAACTTTGTAGGCCCATGTAGCCTCGTCCCCAGGCCATCCCACGTTTTCAATGTTACATGCAGAAATGAGGGAAGGCCTGGTCGATTTTGTGATGTAGTCATTACGTACCTGCCACCATTCCTGCTGGCGCCTGCCACGCTATGCCACGGCACGGCCACAGTTTGAACTGCCTAGCAACCAGGATGAGCATTATGCGGTGCGCGCAATCGAATATTTTCGTATGCGTGGGCAGGTAGTTGCGGGCTGCTATAGCTAGGCAGTTCAAACTGTGGCCGTGCGCGGCATAGCGTGGAAGGAATGGTGGCAGGTACGTAATGATTATACATCACAAATCGACCAGGCCTTCCCTCTTTTCTGCGTGTAACATTGAAAACGTGGAATCGCCTGGGGACGAGGCTAGGCCCATGAACCCTTTCATCAAGATCAGTATATACATGTAATTACACTATAGCATACCACAATGCACTTTTGTATCTGCCTATGTACATGTATGTAGGAGGGATTTATCGTACCCCTATGCTAATTCCCTCCTCTTTATAATATATGGCGGGAAATAGTATAAGGGTACGCTATTCCTCTCCTATACTCGTAGGTGGAAAATAGCGTATGGGTACACTAAATACCGGTCACCTACATGTATATGTACGTGTATATGGTTTAAGCCATGGCAGGAAATAGTGCATAGGTATACGCCCTATCCAAACCCAACCCAAACTCAAACCCAAACCGGTAACCTACGCTATTTTCCGCTTAGGTATAGGAGAAGAATTGCGTAGTACTATCTATGCACTATTTCCCACCATAGTTTAAATTATAATGGGTGGGATTTAGCGTATCCCTACGCTATTGTTCACCTACATGTAGGTGGACAATAGCCCCTTTTTTTGCCACACTAATAATTATTATTATGTTATACGCATGTATATGAGAGAATTAGCGTAGGGGTACGCTAAATATTTAGTATATCCTACGCTATTTTCCACCTATGAGCAGGCCTTCATTTAGAAAGTTTTCCAAGGGGGGGGGGGGGCAAAACGAGCAAGTGTGAGAACAAAGGGGGCAAAGCCTTTTGTCTGTGTGCGTAAGCACACAATCTCTAGGGGGGTCTGCATGGGGGCATGCTCCCCCAGGAAATTTTTGCATTTTAGACTCCCTGAGAGTGCTTCTAAATAATAGTTAGAGATCGAGTCCAATGTCCCTATGTGATTTAAGAGTCCCAAAGGCCCGAGGCTGTGGCATCCCGAGCGCAGCGAGGGTGGTACTAAGGGTAAGGGCCTGAGGGTCTCTTAAACAGCATAGAGACCATTGGATGAGATCTCTAACTGATTTAGAATATAGCAACTATAAACCGTATGGACTAGGCTATAATTACATTGTGCATCTTTTCTTTGCCCTTGGCAGCCCAGTAATAGACCTACTTAGAAGACCTCTCCAGAGGTCATAAGTGAAATAATGTACCTCCAACTGACCAATCAGATTGCTGCATTTGTTGCAAGTATTATTCTAATGCATTCTCAGTCACTTAATTTGGTACTATTTGAATGCTTGTACGCACAGGATCTCTAGCGGAGTCATACGTATGCATGGACATAAATATTACCCTTAATTGTGCCCGAGTTTTGGTAAATAATTAACTAGTTCACTGACATACCATAGAAATTTTTGCCTTTTAGACTGCTTAATTCTGGTGCATTCTCAGACAATACTTTGATACTATTCGAATGCTCTTAGTATCTTTAATTTTAGTATCTTACTATCATTGCTATACTATTAATCACGTTATGATGATTTCTTGGCTTTATGCATATGATAATACCAGTTTCATAAGGGGGGCGAGAGTCTATCGTGGGGGGGGGGGGCGTTCGCCCCCCACCCCCACCCCCCCTAAATGAAATCGTGCCTATGAGTATAGGAGAAGAATAGCGTACCCTTACACAATTTCCAGCCATACATTATTTATGAAAAGGAGGAAATTAGCGTAGGGGTACGCTAAATCCCTCCTATATACATAGCTTAGGCTACGCTAAAAAAAACAGTGGCCCTCCCATGTATATGGGTGGGATTTAGCGCGGGGGGGGGGGTACGCTAAATCCCACCTGTGTATATAGGCGTGAGAATCAATATAGTGTAATTTTATCCTAACCCTTCTCATCATTGGCCTACCCTATGATCGCCCACACCCCTCTGGTAGCCAGCAATTTGCCTATAAAAACTTTGGTTGCTAGGCGATGGCCTACAAGTACGTATACATGTACATGTACAATGTACATGTACATGTACACAAATACATATAATATATGTATGTACATGTACATAATAATATGTATGTATATGTATGCATGGGTATAATTTTAAACCGCATAAATATTATGACCAATATTTACTTGTATTGTAGATTTGATCATGTGTTATCTGAGTTTGGGTCTTGCCTATTGAAGTGAAGGTGACCAGGATGACTCAGGTTAGCCACACAATAATTGTAGTGCCTTAATTGGGGTGCATGAGATGCATGGTCGAATGCACCCCAATTAAGGCACTACAACTAGTTTGTAGGCCCATGACCCCTCTCATCATTGGCCTACCCTATGACCACCCGCACCCCTCTGGTAGCCGGCAATTAGCCTATAAAAACTTTGATTGCTAGGCGATGGCCTACAAAAAACATTGCAAGGCGGGCACCTGCATATGTACTTGCTAGTAGTAACGCATGACTTAGTTTGTTAGCCCTGTCTACTGTACTGTACTATATTTTGTTGGATGTTACCTAGGTAACTAGTGGCAGAATATTCTTCAGTACCAAGTAATATGAACATTACAGTCCCATGTTAGTGTACATGTGCATGTATATACACTGTGGGCAGCATGATCAATGTAGAGAATAAAGTATAGATTCCTAGGTCAACATAATATTACCTGACAAATCAGTTTATACAGTGGAACCCATCTTATCCGGACACCCTTAAGACCCAGTAAAGTGGCCAGATTATCGAGGTGTCCTCGTTTTAGGGGTTATTGAAGTACAATGTATGGGCGGGTGTGGCTTACCGCGCCATAACCGATGATTTAATGTGACCTCTGACCTCAAAAGTGAAGCGCATGGAAGCTACTCAAGGCTACTAGCAGAGAGATTAGCAGTTCTAGCGTGCTTGTAGCACTATAGCTAGCCTTTAGCTCTTCTTGCTGTTTGTTTTACAAACGAATTTTTCACGAAAGTGTCCGCTATGAGGGTGAGTGTGTATGGGCAGTGATAGTGTTGAGACCAAGGCAAGTGTCTGCTCTACGGAGTAGTGAGGTAGCCGCATTTCAGGGGTTCTGATTGTATGTAAATCAATGGAGATAGCATTCCAGACCGGGCATGGTGTCCGCATTATTGTAGATATCCGCTTTTCAGGGGTGTCTGCAAGGCAGGGTTCCACATGTAGGGCAGGCACATACATAGACAGTGGCCTTAATTAACTGCTGAGTGTACATAGTGATGTGGGTATATTAACTGGGTGCAGTTCTAGGGACAAGTAATAGTTTTACTAGCTGTTTTTCCTTTGAAGTGTGGCTTCATCATTGTACAAGGTCTTTTGGTATATGTTGCTATGGTAACAGAATCTGCTGTCACTAAGACCATTGCTTCAGATGGTTGAATCTACTGAGCAGTATCAGTATTAACCAAAGCACCCCAAGCACCTAAACAGGGGAAATGAAGGGCCTGACTGGTTATAAATATACGTACATGTAGCTATAGGTTCCTACATATATGCTCCTGATTTTAGTACATGCATACATGAAGTAAGGCTACATGTACCTTATATGCTGCCCAGCTAAAGCAGGTAGAAAATCATTTGGTATTGGTATACCAATGCTCCACTATACAGGCACTGCACACTGATAAAATTATTGTGGGCTAGGGTACATGTAGCTGTATTTTGAGCTTAATTTGACTATACTGAAGAATTTCCTTAGGTTGTGCAATTCCAGAACACTAGCAAATTAGTAGCTGGTTTGCTGGCCACTAATTTGAAATGAGGTAGACAGTTTACAAAAGCTGTTGCTGCTGAACAGGCTATTTTTTCAGCTGAGCTTGTGGTTGCCCTCCTCCACAAAGATCAGATAACTCCTGCTAGGAGGAGTAAGGGCTGAGTTATGGCTGAGTTATGGCTGTGGTATGTAGTAGAGGTCAGATAACTCTTGCTGGGAGGGGTGAGGATACAAGGACAATTGCCCAGATTTGTGCAATTCCAGAATTAAATTTATCTAGTTCACATACTGGTTTGTGTTTGCTGGCCACTCCAATTTTTTTAACCTCTGAAATTGGGCTCTTAGCTACCAGCTACCTAGGATGGGATAACCAGAAGGAAAAGTGGAGAGAGGGGGCTAACATGTACATGTATATTGGTCATCAGGCCCATAGAATAGGTATTGAGCCCAAATATTTAGGGGGGGGGATTGGGGGGTTAACACTAGAGATCGAGAATGTGCAGACTGGTGTTCAGATGCTAGTTACAGTGGAGCATAGGCAGGTATGTTTTACAATATTGGCACGTTTGGGATAACGAAAAACATGCCATGAATTGCAACTGTGTCACTTGTCTGCCACAAATGGCACATTTATCATTCTCTTCTAATTAACACAAAGAAGTGTGTGACTGTTGTGCCACTTTTGGTTCAATATGTAACTGGAACCCTATAGGGGAAGTGTATGGGACCTCCAATCAAGAATGAATGAGGCGATTTATGAGAGGAGTCAAGGTCTGGGTTTTGAGTATAACTGTAGAAAACTTGGGGGGGGGGGGGGGGGGGATCGGGATTTCCTGAACTTGAGGGGGGGGGGTTAACAACAGTTAGCAAGTGATAAGGTTATAGCTGAGTTTTGGAATTGTACTTCTTGCATACAGCATCTGCAGATGTAATGCTGCTTTAGCAATAGAAAATGTATGTAGTGGGATTGATCTATATATGCAAGGGGGAAGGGGATGTGCCCCTTCCTGCATGGCGTGGAAATTTTAACATTTATATTGTAAGAGAGTAAAAAATGGCTTTCCACTTAGGTATTTACTGATTACTTGGGTGTAGAGTTTAACCTACCACAATTAATTTATCAGAAGTACAACTAGGTATCATGGAATATTATTATGAGATATATGATAAGGAATGACTTGCTTTTGCTGGCTTACTAAATAATAGTTAGACAATGTTTAGGAGGTTTCTATGTGATTTAGAAGACAGAAGGGCTGTGTGTAGAATCCCGAGCAAAGCGAGGGTTCTACTGAGCCCTGACGTCTTCTAGAAACCGACTAAACAGTGTCTAACTGCTTTAGATCCTAGCAGCAATGCCTAAAGTGTGATAAAATAAACATCTGCCTAGCAACAAACCTAACCTCAGGTAAAAAAATTTACCAGGTTTTTTATGGAGCTTACAAGATTTTCTATGGAGCATACAAGGTTTTTTTATGAAGGATAGACACTCCACTTCAACCAATCAGATCACTGTATTTATTACAAGTAGGATCTAAGAATTGCTATGTGTACTTGGGGTGTGGTCAATTTCGTACTGATCTTTTAGTGCATCTAAGATTTAAGCGCATACTTCCTTGCTGATCTTGCAATTGGCGCATGCGCTTAGAAACCCGTGTCTATGGTACATATATTTGTAACCAATCGGGCCCTTCATTTCCCCAGTTTGAAGTAAGGTAGGTGCTTGGGTGCTTTGCATGGTTAATGCAGTGGCGGAGGAAGATGGCTGTGACTGGGGGGTCACAGTGGATGTGTCACAGGTCCACTACAATAGGGATCTATTGAAGGACTGTCATGCAAGGGGGGGCACGTGCCCCTGGTGCCCCCCTGGTTCCGCCACCTATGTAATGCTCAATAGAGTCACGTATACAGGTGAGAAAGGGTCGTCAACGACGTGCAGAGTTCGCATGCACATGGGGTCACAATCGAGAAGTCTATTTAGAACGGCATCCAGCTCATTGCATTAAATATAGCTCTAGGCAGTCTAGATGGCTAGTGTGCCTATTTCCTAGTAGTAAAACCAGGAAGAAAGTATGCGCTTATTTCCAAATATGCGCTTAATTCTTAGGTGCACTTAAAAACCCACGTTTAGGGTATATGTATGGAAAGGCCCAATTAGTATCCATAGCTTTAGTAAAGGCCTGTATCATCCAGTGCCCTCTACTCCCATGCACACTGTAACTAATGTCTTAAATACATGTACCAGTTTTTGTGTACTCTCAACTCTTCCCTCACCTGCATTCAGAATAATACCCCCCTCTCCTATAGCTCTCCTCCTTTCATCTACTTTGATAGCTAGCTATCCAGTTCAAAAGTAAAAAAAAAAACCTTAATTTATTTGTCCAGCAACCCCCTCCCCCCATCAACACAATTATATAAACTAGGCCTATTAACTAGTGTTCTGGGGCAATAGCCCAACTATAAGGCAATTACCCTTATACCCTTACTTATTTGATCTCTGTACATGTTATGGAGGAGGGAAAGAAACAACAGCCACAACCCACCCATTTTAGTTGTATTAGCCAAAAAAAGAAGGAAAATAGCCTTATTTCAAATGACTGACCTCACAGGTTACAATTATTACCCGCTTGAAATTGCTGATACCAGTGGCTGGTTTACAAAATACTGATCCTGTAGCTGCATCAGTGGTTTGCAGTACATGTAGCTGCCAGTGTTGTGGGTATTGTAGGCCCTCCTCAAAGATACATGAGTGTACTAGTGCTTCCTTTATTGTCCCTAAGTTTGGCATGTTGTGCAATTCCAGAATACTAGCGAATTAGTGGTTGGTTTGCTGGCCACTTACTTGAAATGAGGTAAGGCAGTTAACAAAGCTGTGTTGCTGTTGAATCAGCTATCTTTTTAGCTCAGTTTGTGGCTGTGGTTGCCCTCCTCTGTAGCACATACAGAGATCAGATACAGTGCTTTGTATACAGTAGAAAAGGTAAGGAGGATTGAAGAGTAATTGGCTTGAAAACTTACATTTTATGATGGCTTCATTTCAAATAACTACTAGAAAAAGACAAGCTATAGTCACATAAGGTTAGAAAAGTATTATAATATGTATTGGGTCTATTACCTGACTACCTTACATTTTAACCCTATTATGTTAGCATTATGCTGGCATACCTATTATGCCCAGAGCAATACCAGCATACTGTGCTTGTCTCTAGATCAAAGCACTAGACCCATGAATTTCATTACCTTATCAGCATTGGCTTTAATCTATGGTTGAGTGACTTTGCAAGTTTGCTCTTGCTAGGGGACAACCAACCAGCAATCCAGTGGCTCTGAAGTGCTTAATTCAGTTATACTACAAGTCACAAAGGCTGTCAGTTTATATAGTGACAGAGACAGGTGCCATTCCCCAATTTTCCTAGACAACTGACCTGCAAAGTACTGTATCTTCTGCTGGGAGGGGTGAGGATGCAAGGACAGTGACCATCAGTTGCCCTGATTTGTGCAATTCCAGAATACTAGCAAATTAATTTTGTCTAGCTCACATGCAGGTTTGTGTTTGCTAGCCACTTCAATTTTTTACCCTCTGAAACTGGGTTCTTACCCTCTAGCTAGGGACCTAGGATGGGATAACCAGAAAGAAAAGTGGGAGAGAGAGGTGAAGAGAGAGAGAGAGAGAGAGAGAGAGAGAGAGAGAAACTGACTTAGGTTGTTTTAGGAAAAGGCATTTTAGAGCTGTTATCAACTAATTCCACCAGCATCCTGTATTGTAATTGATTTTGGGTGTGGTAATCACCTAGTGCCAAAGAAGCCAGGAAGACTGTTTGACTTGCCAGTTCTGTACACAGCTGGGGAAACCACCTTGTAGCTAATGCCCACTAATTATTACAGGCTAGTGTGCTACATCCTGTGTTCTGGTGTATACATTACAAGAAGGGGGGGACTAAAAGAGCTTTTTGCCAGACACACATGCACAAGGGGTAAAGCAATTGGTTCTGTCTGTCAGTTTGTTTGTCTGTCAGCACAAAAATTGCCTAATCTGGACATCTAGGCATCTGAGCGACTTGTGAGTACAACAAATTCATGCTTCATTATGCTTCGAATCATTTGGCAAGGCCCACGAGCATCACAAACGCTGCATTTTTTGTTGGCCACGCCTATCGACTCTTCCTACTGCAGGCCATGTGCTTTCTGCTCGTAGAACAATAATGCAGGTAAGGGTGGTGAGCTACATGTACATGTATACAGGCGCTGCAGCTAATGCATGCAGATGCAACTTGGCATGTGCTCTACAGAGCTCTGATTTGAATAGCTTATAGAGAAACATGTAGTCAGTGTTCTCCCCAGCATACTTAAGGGATATTGGCCCCATATTCCTTCGGTGCTCGATTTTCTTTGATGTGGGTTTGGTGGTGGGGCCAAAACCTTTGATGTGGACCCAAACTATGCCTTTCCAACATGCCTTCAATTTAGTCTGGGGAGAGCACTGGTAGTAGTCTTAATTTCATTTTTTTTGTGTAATCATCCTACAGCACAAATTACACATTGAACCTTGGTACATGTATAATGTTATTATGGTAGCAGCTTCTAATGTCAGTAAGACATTCTCCAAGTACATGTAGAGCATCCATAGTCAAATCATGTTCATATACCAACAAAACAGAGCTGCCTTAGCCCACAATAATTTAATCAGTGTACAGCAGGGGCGTTGACATTATTTTGAAAGTGGGGGGGGGGCTTAATATGTATGCGGCGAAATTTTTTGGCCACGCCCATTTTCTGTATAGATCATGCCCATTTTTGGCCTTTAAGCTTCAGGTTTACAATCATTATTGTCATAGCTCGCCGTAGTATTGTTATTCTGATAATTTTACTCATCTGGGAGACAGCTCTTACTTCTAATAGCATATTATTATAATGCAAGTCCCAATATCTTGGGGAGGGGGAGGGGGTGAGGGGGGAGAGTGGGCTCAAGCCTCCAAAGCCCCCCCCCCCCCCCCCCATGTCTACACCCTTGGTATACCAATACCAAGTATCATAGATGATTTCTACCTGAGCTGTAGCTATGCACAAGCACATGAAGCAGAGCAGGTGTGATCAGAAAACCACAGGCATGCTGAATGGATAATGCATAGTGTGTAACACTTGTGAGCCATGTTTAGAATTCAAAACGCACAAAACCAGTTTTTCACCAATATCTACCAATTACCGTAGAATCCCGCAATTATGCCCCCCCCTCGTGCATAAGCCCCCCCCTGCACTTTTGGCTCAAGTTCCTACATAGGTAGTTTTTTCCTTGTGTATAAGCCCACCTTGTCTGACTGCAAAATGTAGATATTAGAGTCCATAAGCCAACTAGACCTCTTAGAGCACATACCCCGCCCGCTGCACCTACATCATTTTGAGAGCTGCAGCAGCATGCGTGAGGCTGTTGACCTGCAAGTTATGCTAGGTTGTGCGCATAAGCAGAAAGCACATGGTCAGCAGTGGGTGCGGTTGATAGGCGTGGCCAATAAAAACCAGCGTTTACAACGCTCGTGGGCCTTACCGAACGATTTGAAGCATAATGTGGTAAGTTTCTCCATGATTTTAACAAATTTGTTGTGCTTATAAGTCGCTCAGATGCCTAGATCTCTAGATCTGGCGATTTTTGTGTTGACGGACGGACAGACAGACAGACAGACAGACAGAACCGATTGCTTTACCCCTTGCTGCACATGCGCTCGCGGGGTAAAAAGAATAGTAGCTATAGCTATAGTAAACTAGCCATTTGTGTCATAACATGTCTTACTTTATCGTTTTTCTAAGTTTGAAATGTCACCATCCTCCCCTATAGATTCTGAGAGCTGGCGATTTTTATGTCGACGACCAAGAACAGGGTATTTTTTTTTAACACACGAACTGTAGCTATGCACAAGCACATGACACACGAAATCAGCCAGCTCAGAGCTTAGTGACAATTATTGCTACTGAGAATCGATCAGTGGTAGCTACTACCAACAATAAACTTACTGTTTTCTAGAATTCGCTTCCTGAACAGCAGTTTTTCATTGCTAGGAGGCCTAAAACAGCCTTCTTTGTCAGCCAGCTAGCTTCAAGAACACGTTAATGAGGGGCACGGTCAACGTTTTGGGGGCGTGGGTTGCTATTTTGCACACGATTGGCTTTAGCACCTCCCTGCTTCAAATTCTGGATATGCCACTGAGAAACATGAATAGAAATCACATATGTAGCTTGAAATAGTAGACTTTGTGAGGACATTTGGACAAGTATTATTATTTTGCATGCTAACGGTCATTGAAGTAGGGTATGTGAAGAAATCTTGTTTATGGCATGCTGATTAGAAGTGTATTTCTTGCGTTTTTACTTACATTTATTGCAGTAGCTGATGTGATTCATACAAGAAGCAGTACATACTGGTGTGGTATTGCTAATTACAATGTGGTTTGCCCCACTTGAATCTTAAAAATCTTAATATGCACGTAGACAACCTTTCCCAACATCACTGGCAGTGAAAAAAATTGGTCCATATGGGATTTGAACCAGGGCACGCATTTGACTTTGCTTGGAAGACACGGGGGCTGAGTTTGAATTATTGTCGAGCGCCTTATCACGAGGCATCTAATTCTTAGACGAGGTTGGAACCGGCAGAAAAGTCATGTGATAACGTGACGCGTGTAGCGCATACTGGGCATATTTTTGGCATGTTAATTAACTGCGTACCGTGCCGTGTACCTGAGCTCAAGCGGTACTGTACAGTTTTGCTGTTGCAGCCAGTTTTGTATGATTGCAGTGGACAGAGGAACAGACCGAGATTCTGGACCCAGATTTGTGCCGATACCGGCGAGAGACAGATGCTCGTCGTGCCTATATACTCCATGTACTCGGGACTTTATTCTCATCACTGCCATCAATCCACACCTCTGGAGCCGAGGCTGGCTGGCTGTGGCTCGGAAAATAGCCTCTTTCGCTGTGGGAGACGAGATCGAGGGCATCCAGTTGGAGAATACATCATTACGCTTGTACGCTCGTGCTACAGGAGTACCACGCCCACCTTTTTTTGCATAACCTTCGCGCATACGAAAAGGGTATGGGTAGGTACAGGTCTCGATATTGAGCAATATCGTTGTAGGTCTTTGTACGTTTGCAAACTGTATAATCTACGTATGCCGACTTCGCAGATTTATACATACCCTACATGTATATACTACAACAGTACAGCTAACAACCTAAGTTGATCACGTGATTTCCGGTTCCAATTAACCTCCTCTGTCTAATTCTGTTGCTCTCTTGGTTTGCGTTTGTGTGTATGTATGTATGTATGTATGTATGTATGTATGTCCATCACACTTACGTGGGTGAAGTACGTTTTGCGCATGCTTGCCAAGCCATCACATTATTTTCAGGGGGTGCCGTCTCCATTGGCATAGCCTAGCGCCTCGTGCTACTCATGATCAAAGCTGAGAAAGGCATGAGGCATGACTTCTGCAGTGATGGCGGTGGCACTGGTCTGGGGTGGGAGAGTCTGTGAAGTGGGACAGCTTCCACAACGGAAGAGAGCGTAAATCTGTGAATCGGTGTCTTTTCAGAGTCTGAGAGTGCTAGAGCCTGTTGGTGGATATCTTGCTGTGGTGTACCGAGGGGGGGGGGGTGCTCAGGGTACTGGAGCACCCCCATCAGCTCTGGCACAAGATCCAGCTCAGTAGCTCAGTGACAATTATTGGTCCAGATAATCGATAACTGGTAGTTACTACTAACAATAAATTTACTGGCCTCTAAGATTCGCTCCCTAAACAGCGGTTTTTCATCACTAGTTTGCCTAAAACAGCCTTCTTTCTCGCCAGTTATCTTCAAGAACTCGTTGACGAGGGACGTGGTCAATATTTTGGGGGCATGGCCAAATATTTTGGGCATGAATGGCTTAGCGACTCCCTTGTCTAAATCCTGGGAACGCTTCTGCCTTTAACCATCATAATAGACCATGGATGACATTTCGAATTACGTACAATTCAGACTGAAACAGCCATTATGTGGGTATAGCGCTAGTGCCGTGTCAGCATTTTGCACCAAAAACCAAGAACCTTATCTGCCAGTGTGCTGCGATCAGTGACGAGCCAGTCATCTTGTTGGATCTATATCGCTAGCCTTGGAGTTGAAAAGAAGCCAATACTGTCTCTTTTGTTGATCGAAAGCTCGCTAGGGAGCGAAGAAGGCGGCCGTGACCAGTAAATGCCACCGGAATTCTTGCAAAGCGTTTTCAGCTATATCCACACAAACTGTACAATTCAGCTGCCATAAAGAATTTTACAGCACTGCACTTACAAATGCGGTATGTAGCAGGTAGTGTGATAACAGACACACAGAACGACTATATACATGTACCACACCCCTCACGCATGTGTAATAAAAATAAGCTTAGGGTAACTGCAGTCTTCATTATCGTAGATGTGTGCGTTTCAGGGGTATCTGCAAGGCGCAATTCCACTGTATGCAGAAATTTTCGCCAGGAGAAATTTTTCTCAGCCTATCTCATATTGCACTGACCTTTACCGCATTGGAGAAAAGATAGCTGTGCTATGGAATTTTGTGCCCAGCAAAAATTTCCACGTTACTGTAGATCGGGAAATTAAAAAAAAAATTTCATCGACGATCTCTTTCTCGATGAAAATTAAACACGGTGAAATATTTTGCACGCATTAGTACGTTATGTATTAGGTATGTTCGCGTATGCGATGAAAATTAGACTGCACGAAAATTTAGCAAGCGAAATATTTTAACGGCGAAAATTTCCTGACCTACACTGTTATGCATAGCTAACCCTCGGTGCACAGGTGCCAAAAGGGTTACGGTACAAAACATGTAGTCGTTCTGTATATCTGTCTATCTGTGTGTGCGTGTGTGTCTGTTACCACTACTCAAACTGCCACATACTTGGTTTATACGTTGAAAATAACGTGCCATTAGGCTTTTTATGGCAATCTCAATGCATGTATTGTGTGGATTTCATTGCAAGTGCTTTGTTCAAAAGTTCTGGCGACATTTCCTGATCACGTGAAGGAGAATGGTCTAGCAAGGATCACTTTCAGAAATGCACTTATAGCCATGTTTAATTACAAGTATAGCTATCTCTGTAGAGCACATACCCCGCACGCACGTTGCATCTGCATCCATACATTATCTATCTGCATATAGAGATGAGATCTTGATAGCTGCAGCGCCTGTAGCTGACGACCCTTACGTATGTGTTGTGGTAGGTTGTGCGCATGAGCAGAAAGCACATGGTAGGTAGAGTCGATAGGCGTGGCCAATGAAAACACAGCATTTGCAATGCTCGCGGGCCTTGCCAAACGATTCGAAGCACAATGAAGCCAGTTTTTCGATGACTTCGACAGATTTATTGTACTCGTGAGTCGCTCAAATGTCTAGGTATTCAGATTTGGCGATTATTGTGTTGACGGACAGACAAATGGACGGACAGAACTGATTACTTTACGCCTTGCGCATGCGCGTGAGGTAAAATTGAAGGATGAAGTAGTGATGGCAGTGCACAAACAGGATTTGTAGGGAAAACTGATTTCTACCATGGTGAACTGTGCATAGTAGTTAACCCTCGACGCATGCATGAGGGTTAGTACTTACGGTAGTCGTTCCGTGTGTCTGTTACCGAGCCAGCTGCCACATACCTCGTTTACGAGTCCACGGTGCAGTGTTATAAGGTTCCTTATGGCTTTCCAAACGCATGTATTGTATGGATTTTGCTGTGAAAAGGCTTTGTTTGCCAATTTTGGCGGCACTTGCTGATGCTAAGCTTCTCACACTATTTAAGCGTAAAGCCATGCTACCTTTATATACTCAGCGCACACACGTGCTGTAGGATTATCATCATTGTCGGTGTGTCTGTTCCCACTACAATATTAACCTTTGATTTCAGGTTATATACGGGACTGTCAGAGGACCCTGGAATGCATGGTATCCCAAAATTTTATCTACACATTTAATGTGCATATCCCAAAGTTTTTGTCTACATATTATTTAATGTGCTGACTGGACACATCCACTAGCATTTCAGCACAACTATGAATGGACAGTGGACACTTATGTTGAAGAAACGTAGCATATTATTACTGTGCTAATAAATTTATGACCATGATAGCTACTAAAATTATTATCAAATTGTCCTGTCATTCATCCGATGATTCAACCTGTCAAGTCATATACTGCATTCCTACACCAGTTCACAGAGGTCAATTATGCAAGAGGTAATTGTGTTGAACACATGTAAGGTCAAAATGTCCAGGTAGGGTTTGAATGATTTACATATTGGACGATGGGAAGGAGGGTAGAGGTTGCATGAATGTACTGGTTCCATGAGTTTCGTGAAGTTAGTGTTCTCATTGTATTTGATATTATGCACCTGTCAAAATTATGCCCCACTACCTGCATAGGTGGGGGGAAACGGGATTACTGGGGGAATTGATTTCTTGACCTCGCCCTAGGAGTGGGGCTTTTGCTTTTCATGAATTGTTGAGCTAGCTGGTTATATAAATCAGAAAAATCACCTAAATACATTGAAAGAGAACAATTTAGCTCTGTTTACACTAGCGTTTTGACTTGAAGATATTGCCCCAGTGGCGGGGCATTCAATTTTAGAAAAAGTCGAATCCCTTGTTAGCCCCACCTCTACCTGTACGGGGGGGGGGGGGGGAGAGTGGGGCATAATATTGATAGGTGCATTATGTGATGTACTGCCTATTATGGTGGGTAAGTGGCTAGAGCTCTTCGGAAGCCCCGTTACCACAACGGCATATGCAATTTTATCTGTGCATCCGATTGGTGTGCACTATAGGCTGCACTGGCGACATGGGCCCTATACACGTTTATCCAGACTCTTCCCTCCGTGTACGTGAAAGGGGGCTGGGCATGATACTAAACTGATCCCCTGGTCACTCTGCCCTAGACGTGAGAGATTCCCCTGGGGATTAAATGATTCCCTTGCTCTACAATAAAACAATAGTTTGG
Organism: Cliona cf. orientalis; assembly: GCA_963930775.1. Classification (NCBI taxonomy): domain Eukaryota; kingdom Metazoa; phylum Porifera; class Demospongiae; order Clionaida; family Clionaidae; genus Cliona; species Cliona cf. orientalis. Next base: position 24,134,704 of record OZ005689.1, read on the forward strand.
TTAAAACACGGCAAAAATAGGCATTAGTACAGGAGCAATATTTGCAGTTAATGAAATTATCGGTCACACCCATCTGCACAGCACACTATCTCTTTCTTTGCGTACAACATTTTGCACCGAGATACTGAAGTGACTCGCTTCACTGATTCCTTTCTGGCTCCAGTTTTCATTTCTTGAAGCGATGGAATAAGTTCTCACCTTGCTCTCTTCATAACTGATGGTTATTGTTCATGTTGGAGTCAGCATCTTTCCTGCTGCTGTTGAGCACAATCTGTGTCTCACTTGGCAACAGTCTACTGCTGCAAGATCCTCCATGATTCAAGTAAGATAAGATACCTATCTAGCCATCGCCAAGGTCAATCTACTGCGCATGCGTAACCACGGCTGGGCGCCTGGCCGGCCGGGGCCTTGGGCCATGGGATATCTGATCCGCGATCCGGGATCCGGGTGGAAGTGACTGGTCGCCGGCGCGGCATTGTGCATGAGTTCATATCATGTCGACATGTCATGCGCATGAGCTTGAGGATCGGACGAGATCGCGCGGCGCCGACAAGGACATCGGCCGCGCGCGCGTACTGCATGCATGCTCGTGCATGCTGCTGCGGGCGGGAGGCTGATATAAAAGTCAGCGGCTCACGGCGCGGACTCAGTCTTCTCGTGCAGAATCGTTGCCGCAAGTTGGCTGTGTGAAGACTTTTCAGGTTGTTGCATTCGTAACGTGCCCCGACACAATCCACTTGAGCAATCATGGCAAATTCCAATGTGAAGTATGTCCTTGATTCCAGCGTTGTCAATCTAGTATTGGACGGGGAGATGTGGGACCGATGCCCCAGCTCGCTTGTAGCGTACAAGGTGGAGCTTCAAGCTGCACTTTTTGGAGGGGAAGCGGGGGAGAAGATGAAGCTAAAGGACCTAGTGCAGCACACACAGTATTTGCCCAGGGCCATCAGTGCTTATCGATGGGCCAGGGAGCTCCAGACCTCCAGGCAGTCAGGCGCCCACCTTTTCATCACCCCAACGGTTCACGACGAGTTAATTCGTTCGCTTCAAGTAAGTTTTTATCGACTATAATGGTATTCGCTTGCACTTGGTATTGAATTAGTCTCTTCTTGTATGTAGTTCAAACAAGGTAACTGGGGTGACTTCGAAGAGCTAGGCATCCATGAACTCAAAGGGCAACTGTACAGAGTCACCAGCAGTAACATAGACATCATTATCGCATCCTTGCAAACGGAGCTATCTGCCGCTATTGTGCAGGGGGAGTTCGATGCGCAGCCCGCTGAAAAGCAGTTTGTGGAGAGCGCCTTGAGCAGCCTCACCTCCCAGACCACCATGAACGGCCTTAAGGATGACATAAAGATTTATATCGAGGCTACCATAGCTAGACGTCTCATACCCCATACTGCACCTGGTGATTTGGTAATGTTGATCACTGAAGATCATCAGTTTTTCAAGATATTCGCCAGATCTCCGATTGCGGAGAATATCTTGCTGTCTAGAGTGGACGCCGTCATGGGACGTGCTACAGCTACCGTTGGTAGCCCCAATCTCAGAATCATCCTGGCGGGAGAAGTGGTGCCTGGAATGTGAGTTGAACTAGTAATAAAATTGTGAAAACTATGCATATGGAAGCCAATTTTTTTCTACTGTAACTGTGTACAGAAGTATCCAGTATGCATGCGTGTTATCACCCCATTCTTTTGTGCTGTACAAATTACAATTGTGCATTCAATGCGGCAGCAAAAGGGTAGGCTATATATAGTGGAAGGCTTAGCAGTAGCAACTTGCTTCAGCTAATATGTGCCATAACTTGAAGGATGAAAGTAAGTTCATGCGTGCCCATATACTTTCCTTTTTTCTACTTGTGTGTAATTTGGTTACACAGTGTTATGCAATGATACCTTGCACCAATGAAATAGAGCTGCATTTGCATTTATCCTCTTGAGATTGTGGAGGGGCAGTATGTGTACTCCTGCAAGTTGATAATTTAATTATTGTGCAATCGCATTCTTTTGGTTTACACAACCCTATTCATGTGAACACAGTGCAGGATTTTTCAGTTCTTGCAACAGTTAGGCTCAATAATTATGGAAGTCAATGTTCAAGGGTGCATTCACAGCAATATTTGTCTTAAATTATTCTGGGTAGAAAGTGAATATCCCAGTTCTATCAAAATAGCATTTAATTCTATTGATGCATTGGCCCATTGCATAATTCTTGAGTGCTAGCATCATTGTGCATATGCGCAATGACTTTGGACCATGAAACACTGCCCATTTTGGCATAACCACCAACTGTAGTTTTTTTCCATGCAGCAAAAAAGAGGAGCAGTTAGCATGCTTTGGGGGGGGGGGGGGGGGTGGGGGTGGCATATTTATTGTCAGCTTGTTGAGCGGAGAGTGAAGGTGAAAGGTTATTTCGGGATTCAGGCTATTGCTTGCTATTGTGGAAAATTAGATAGTGCACAGCCTCCACCGGCTGGCTGACTTTTTAAAGCGACATTTTGACTGCTGATCTTTACATTATCATGACACTGAGGTACTGCAACTTTTAATAGCAGGCCCTCCCATTTTTCTGCATGTGATTTTTAGAAACCGAGTGACCTGGGAATGAGGCTACTACATTCCATATTAGGAGCCAAAGAATAGTTGAAGGCATGACAGTAGGGGGCCCTACTTTAGGTGTGGCCTATCATCAGTTCAAAGCAAGAGTAAATAATAAGGAAGGGAAGAGAATATCAAACGCGCTATATACCCCGTGTAAGATGTTTTCGGAAAATTATGCGCCAGGAATTCAAAAATTGACCAATGAGAGCACTCGATTCAAATTGCTAGGTGTGGGCGTAGCCTGGAATGCAAGCTAACACGAGTGCGATTTTGACTGAAAACGCTAGCAGATCACAATACAGAACGAGCATTTACGAAAATCTTGCATAAAAGTCACAAAAAACGCCTCTATTCTTCACAGACTTGAGAAAAATCGAGCGTTTAGCCCCTTGAGTTGGTCACGTGTGCAAGGCGGGAAGTCACGTTACTCTCTGAACACGTTCCACAGGGTATATAGCACGTTTGACACTTTCCTTATTTACTCTTGGTCAAAGCCTTTGGTCTCCTTTCCCACATCCAAGGAAACATGACACTGTGCCATGCTAAGGACAGCTGCTTAGTGTGGGGACATGGCTACAATGTAGTGCATCCATCAGTTTATTTCCACAATGTTGCATTTTTCGCGTCTAAAAATGAATCAAATTTTTTAGAATGAATCAGAATGAATATTATGGTACTGTATTATACTGCAATGATAGTGGCTTACTTCAGCAAATTTTTATTTTCTTCATGCAGTAAACTTCCACCATTTGCCATAAGGTGTGGCAGGGCCTACCCTGGTGGTGTATGCGATAGAGGTGGAAGTATCACGTCGACCTCTCCATTAATAGAAAGACTGTGATTCGACTAGGATTCCGACTATTGTATACAGCTACCCTGTTGCTGCCATATTTATAAACTCATTCATTTTATTCACTTGATTTGTTGAACAGTAGAACTCATTACTGTCTTCACACCAATGTTTGAGTTGTTAAACAGTCCTCTTCACTGTCTTCACACTTCTATTTGAGTTGTTCAACAGTAGAACTCCTTCACACTAATAATTCAACGTTCTTGCAATATTGATTACACATAACTGAGTTACCCTAGATTCAACAAGTGGTTGGGCTGGTCTTGGAAACAAACTAGAGCACTTGGCATAATTATTTGCTTGCATGTGTTTCCCATTTACAGTGGAACCCCTCTAAGCAATTTGTGTCAATTTCGTCCTTGTATGGTAAGGTCCCTACCTCTGGTTGGTGGACCACCTGTACTGCTCCTACAACTATGCTTACTAAACCAGTGGTTATGGAAGGACTGCAGTATTCCATGTATAGGGAGTAGAATTTGAAAATGGGGATAAAATCAATTTCACAAGACAAGTATTTGCTTGAAACTATGGTATTGAGTCATTTTGGTGGCATTGAGGGATGCCACACCCCCTAGTTTCTAATTAGCCTACATTTTGGCCAAATTTTGGACATTCTTGCTCATAGATCCCCCTTTGCAGATGGACAATGCTCCAAACTTGGTACACAAACTATAAGGACATGTTGAACATGTGAATGGATCAAGTAAAAAATGAGTCATAAGGCACACACAATGTCGTAACTAATTTAGGCTTATATTGAAGTGGATAATAGGATAAAAATTATGCTCAATCTTCTCCTGTGACAGCTGCAGTAAATTTAAGATCTCTCCCCATTGAAAAAAAAAACTGATAATAATTATACATTTCACTTAGTATGAAGGGAGCAATTAGTGAAATTAATCTTATTAAAATTTAATTCAATGTTCAAACATGGCAGAGTCAAACTAATTGGCCAACGTCCAGAAGGAATGAAATTTTGGTACATTTGTGTCAAGTGTGCCATTTAGATACTGAAAGAGGCCGTTTCCTATTCAACTTAGTGTATGCTCATCTGCAATGATGTCACTTGAACGATCCTTTCCAGCTAAGATATGGATTGATGCTGGGCTGAAGGACCAGTATAGCACTGTGCACGTGCTCTTGGAACAACTTATTAAACAATGCTTTGAGAAAACAAAGTCATGGAGGCCCGTAGTCCCTTGCAGCTTTGAGTATTTTGTGCTCAAAGGCTCTCGCCACACTCAAACTATTGAACTCAGTGACATTAGCATAGTTGACTACTACATCATTCTCAGCCTGTAGTTCCATGGTCGAAAAAAAAACATCACAGCGGTTGTACGTCTTGGCAATTCTCGAGAAAAGTAAATCCGGATTAAACTTCGTATGTCCGGCAATGAGAAAAGATATGCGAAGCAAATCTAGATGTCCTTGCTCAACAGTTTCATTTTTGTTTGGCTGCTGGTATTATCAAGAAACAGATGAACTCGTCTCGCCCAGCTTGGTAAGGTAGAAATGTAATGAGTAGTATAGGAAATGGTGTGGTCAGTGTTTGTAGGCCCTATTCTTTCATCAAATGGACTTTATTATCGTTTGTGGCATGGTTTACAATACCATAGATCTCGTGATAGCTTCTGTAAGTAATACGTACTTCCAGGCTGAGGAGATGCCCCCCCCCCTCCCCCGTAAGGTACGAGTTTACTCATTTGGTAATCTGCTGAAAGTACAACACAACTTACGTTTCATTGTAGTCAAGTGCTCATTTTCTTTAGGTGATAGAGACCTCCCTTCTAGGTCAGCAATTTTTGCCCATTCCTCTGCACACAATTTCGTAGTGTCAATATAGTACTTTAAGTGACTGTATCCGTTAGTATACGTTTTGTGATTTTTAGGCGTGTATATAATTTGATTTAGGGGAATACTATTAGTTATTATAATATCCAAATAGTATACGTTCCCCCACCTCCTCCCTATATCTCCTCTCCCTCTCTTTTTTATTTGGGGGGGGGGGGAGCTTCCCCCCACCCCTCCCCATAGATCAGTCACATTGTATGCCGCATCCCTCATTGCTGGCCATGGCCAAAAGTAGCTGCATGCTCAAATTATAATAACATACGATCATAAGATGGTGACATTCTTGCTTTGCTCAACATCGATACTTCCGAACTATCGAAACAGATATGACAGAACACTTCTTCCTTTCTCACTTTACAAGAGACACTTTATGCTTAGTACATGCATTTTCTAGCGTGACCACCGTGTTTGTGCACGTTCATCTTTTATTCTATCGGTCTATGCTAGCTAGCGATCATGACAAGCGAGGAAGATACAATCTTGATTCATAAAAGCATCATTTGAAGGCACCGTTTGTAGAAAGATAAATGGACACCAACTATGAGAGAGCCAGAAGATGAGTAGGTACAATTGTGGGCCACCTCCCAGAGAATTTCAGTGCTCAGCGGCCGAGTGCATCATGTGCAAAAATTGATGAAATTCCTCTCACTAACACGAACATTCTTTAAGCTGTTGCATATGTTGTAAACTCTTCTTGAGAATCACAAATGCAGTGCGCATGTGTAACATAAGGTAATATCGTACATAATAATATAGCTAGCTCGATCAGGATCACCCATTTCTCTGGTGATATTATTATTCTTATAGTGGGATTCCAGCCTCTACATGCTTTCTTCAGGGTATACCAAAGGTGGGACTTAATTCCATGACTTCATGATTGCGAGTGGGACTATTTCAAGCTACGTTGCGAATCTAATACAATGTCATGTATATGCATTTGGTGTGTGCGGGAAAGCGACACATGGGATGGACTATGGACAAAATGCAGCAGCTGCATATATTAGAGTCAATTGATTCTCGAATGATGGCGAGTACAAGCAGAAAAGTTAAGTCGTTTGGCAGGATGTTCCAGATTTATCGTTGGTCAAAAATATTGACGAAAACCCACAACAGACACGATCGACAATATAAGACTGACTGCACTACCGATGTTGACCAATGTATTACTACATACAATCATTGCATTAGTTTATTCATGTGAATCAATTATTGATAGCAAGCTCTTGAAAACTTTGTGAAAACTTGAAACTAGTGTGTGTGTTTGTATGTATTGCATAAGTAGATAGTGGTAGTTAAACACAGCACTCAATTCACGTCAAGAGCAATAATGTTATTTGTGCACTTAAAAAAGGCTGAACAAGGTGGTTGCATACAGATATGTATGTACAAGCATGTTGAGGTATGCCCATGTTTTGATTATTATTTTGTAGCCATTGAGTATGTGTATGTGTAATTTTGAGACCTTACATGCTGATCACTAAAAGCAAGCTGGCCACCTTAATAACGTGATCATTGAGTGAGGTTTCATTATACTACTATTACTCAGAGGATGAACACTTAATTCATGTTCAGTGTAGCCATTAGACCATTAATATTCTGTCTAGGTGATGGAGGAGAAATTTGATTGTTGAGATTTTCCGTGAGCAGTTCAGTATACCATCACTACCTCACTTAGATGTAGTTTACATTAACTTAACTTTTGTATTTCTTGACTACGATTCATGTGCAGTACATGTGCAATACATTGTGTATATGGTTTCACCGAAGTGTTTAAGTTGTAATAGAACTTGCCATAGATTTGCAGGATGCTTACTAGCTCATCATAATTGTCATTTTAAAGGGAATAGTATTTAGTTTAGTGATTTCAACGCTCTCCTGAGGGATTCCATAGATTGACTACAATAGTATGGATCAAACCATGCCCTTACTCCTCAGACTCAGAAATTAACACAACGTTTCGCCCTTAGGGCTTCTTCAGGTGTACATACGAGCACAAACTCATATGTACAATGTAACTTTTCCCTTGCCTCAGTCTCAATGGAAATTCACAACGAAAGTGCGTGGTTCACTTGCACTTTCAAGTGCATGTTCCTGGTCTCAGCTAGCTATACATGTAGTTCTATATACTTGTAGTGTACAGCACATGGCATATAGGCACACGTGTATATGTGTGCGCGTAATGCGGCACAATAGTGCGTTGTAGGCTTTTTTCTAAAATATTATTTTGAAACTTCCCACCCCTGACCCCTGGCACATAGAGCAGCTAAGTTGTGTTGCACAGTATTGTGGCCACATACACCATAGCTCCAAAGCAGTTAACACCATTGGTGCCAAACCCTCAGCACTGTGAGATTTATTGCAATAAGAAATGAAACAGCAAGTGCACTGAGCAGATTGCATGTCTACTCGGATATTGCATGCAATTGCGTAATACCGGTATGCAGCATGCAGTATTACGTGTGCCATACATGCTAGGTATATGTATGTATAGTGCCATGTCAGCAGTTTGCATAAGAAGCCTATCTGCTAATGTTCTATGCTCAGAGACAAGCCAGTCGTCTTGTTATATCTATCTCTAGCCATGCGTACATACCCTTACTGTCTCTTTTGTTCATCCAAAGCTCATTAGGGAGCGAGGAAGGCGGCGGTGACCTGCAAATCCCCAAAATTCTTGAACAGAGCGTTTTCAGCTAAATCCACACAATACATACAATGAAAACGCGGTAAGAAACACTGCATTTGAGATATAAAAACGAAGTATGTAGCAGGTAGCGCAGTAATAGACACACATACTCGTTCACATACAGAAAGACTACTGAGTATTTCATTTCCCTTTGAATAGTGCGCTGTAGTGATCTGAGACAAGTGGTCAGTCTGCAGAGGTTTACACAGTAACAAGTTAATTCAGTTTGACACACCCATACATCACCACAAGCGCCGTTTGATAGCCATGCAGTACAGTATTATTGGCATGCAAATTTTACATACATGTGTATAGCTTAGTGCATGATTCAGTGCAGTGAGCTGAGTCAGCAAGTGATTCTTGACAAAGATGGATTTGAAGCATTGGTACAACATCGGATACCTAGAATCTGATGCTTCTCCAACATGGCCACACAGCGATGCTTCACAACCTAACTATGGGCCACCTCGACCTCCTCAGCCTGGCTCTGGCATTCACTGGACAGCTGCTAACGCAGGTCCCAGGCCAATGCTACCATGTGCTCCACTCCCATCACGCGTACCTCATGCTTGGCCAACCAGCGTATTTCCTCATGGAACGGAATGTTGTCATCTCAGCTAAAAAAATGGCCTCTTAACATTGAACAGTGCTGAATAGCTTTTTGCCTAATTTTTTTTCTTGTGAGGCCGTGCTTTCATAAAATCCTACATAGTGTAGCCATTCACACCAGATATTGCATATACGTATTATATGTATTGGCAAAATTCCTTGAGGTACATATCAGGCTGGTGTAATACCAATCCTATTACAACCAATTCATGGTGATGATCCAATACTCTCATGTATTCCCTAGGTGGTTGCTTTTTGCAGTAATCTCACCTGTTGCCATGGATTTACTCCACACATGCACAGTTCCCAGTGACATACATAAACTTGTAGCTACATCTTGATAAGACAGTTTTTTTGGTTATCCTTAGCCTATTCGCCACCTGAGGTCATCAGAGTAAGCAGTCTTCCTCCGAGATTCAGCACTGGTGGCCATAATAGCAGTTTTAATAGCTGTTCAAATATCCCGCCAAATTCAAAATCACCGTGGAATCACCGTAATTGTTAATAGCACTCTGTATGCACTAGGACTTGTGCAGTAGCGTGTGCATGCACTAGCACATGTATAGTACAGTCATGTCTATGGCCTACCACATAACTGCATGGGAAGCCCAAGCAAACCAGATACAACCACTATAAACCATGTACACTGCATACAGTACACTGCTATTCAAAGGGAACTGAAATACTCGGTACCATAACCCTCACGCATGTGCCTAGGGTTAATTGTATCCAGCCACTCTCATCTGATGCTTCAATTGGCTCATAGCACCTACATCAGTCAGCTAGATCATCAGAACTACAGCACGTTCACAAATGAAAGGTAATTCATAAACTTCATGCAGATTTTCACATCAAATTTTCTAAGATTTCTTCCTTTGCTGGGAGCGGGATCTGCCTCCTCCTTCTTTGGCCAGCTAAAACTGACCTTATGGAGTCTGTAGCCCCAGTATAAAAACATAGTTATGCCCCTGATACGACATACAATGTATGTGCAGGTGTGTGCATTTGTGTGTGTGTGTGTGTGTGTGTGTGTGTGTGTGTGTAAATTTGTGCATATCTGTGTGTACATGTATACTATGTACATGATTGTGTGTGAGTGTGTGTGTGTGTGTGTGTGCACATGCATGTCTGCTGGCTCGAACTTTCTGTCTATAGTGCCCATGGCATTGTAATCCTTGGACTAAGGATAGTAACTACTATCCTTACAATTGTGTGTGTGTTTGTTGCAAAAGAGTTGCATTGTCAGCACAGAATGGAGGCAGGGAAGTCACAGGAAATTTAGGGAATCTTGCAAACAAACGTGCTTCGGGTTTGTGGATGCACAAACCTGCTAGCATGCTAGCAGTGCTGACATCGCAGTATGCGGACGAGATCAAGTAGTCCTGATAGGACACCTCCTTAATAGTTATAGCGATGGTGTATAATGATCTGGTAATCTAAAGCAATCCGTTGCCATTGCCAGTTCATACCGTCACATACATCATCGTAGGTGTCCAATCCTATCACATCAAAAGTTTGGGGGGGGGGGAGGGCTGAGATCCTTTGATGAAATTTTGAAAGTTTAGACTCCGAGTCTGAGAACATTTCAGAGGCATCCTGGTAGTTATTTTTGGAGCCAATTAGTCTACAATGAGATTCATCATGATGATCAAAATATAATGATTATCAATCTTGTCGACATACTTGCATTGTGGTATGGCTTTTCGAAAGCCTCGGCACCACTAGCGAATTTCAAATTTTTGCGCATGCGCACACTTCAAGTGCCACATTTGTTTGCAAGATTCCCAGAATTTCCTGTACGGAGCAGTAGAGCAGCGCAGCACCAGTCTTCGATCACTATTTTACAATTGATGTTATTTTTAACCACAAACATCCTTTGATATTTAACCACAGCATCACTCTTGTACAGCACTTTGCATGTTGGTTGTCATTTGGTCTGGGAGGTAGTCCAGCATGTGGTTTGTTCAGTGTACATTGTGGAATTAGGAATTGCAATGCAGTGCTGTACTTAAGTAAACTTTGCACACAACCCTTGCACAGCACAGCACCAGGTGCGCTTGTACCTGTACCAAATTAAATTTTGATGACGCAATGCACATGCCAAATTTTAAAATTTGACTGATCATGCCTGCAAAGTACTCTGAGGATCTCAGATGGAGGGCAGTTTGGCTGCACCTCATTCGTGGCTTGAGTGTCAGCGAAATTGCTGATATTCTCTTTGTTTGCAAGAGAAATGTAGAGCCCAGTACCATGCTACTGGTAGTGTTGCACCCACAAATCAGCAGCATGGACCCCCGCGTCTGTTGACTGAATTTGAACAGATTGCTATACTTCAGTCTGATGGTTAAGCCTACCTGGAGGAGCTGCAATCCGAGTTGTATGATCTGACAGGTACATGGGTCCATGTTTCCACTATATGTAGAACAGTGCAACGTCTAGGTTTAAGAAAGTGCAGTTGGTGGCTCTTTAGTGTAGCATGGAAATGCAGGCATGATTCATGGCTGAAATTTCTCTGTTTGCTTGTATGGGTGGATGAAACTGGGTCTAACCGTAGGAACTCTGTACAGACCCATGGATACAGCCTAAAGGGGATGAGAGCAGTTTCCCACCAACTACTTGTTGGTGGGAAACAGATCAATGCTATTGGAGTAATGAGTATGCAAGGAATGGGAGATGCCTACATTGTAAAGAAGAATGTTAATGGTGATGTGTTTGAGAGGTTTGTAAGAACAAGCCTACTGCCTGTTTTGAAGCCATTTAATGGGACTAACAGTCATTCGGTAGTAGTCATGGACAATGCCTCAATTCACCACTTGGACAAAAATTGCACAGATGATTGCTGGAGTTGGTGCTTTTCTCAGATTTCTTCCCCCCTACTCCCCAGAATTAAATATGATAAAACACGTATTTTCTAAAGTCAAGGCATTTTTGAAAGCCAATAATACTGTGTACTTAACAACTCGTAGTAACAATGGCATTTTGCACCATTACACAGCAATACTGCATCAAATACATTAGCCATTCTGGATACATGTATTAACTAAACTATGTTACTGTAATCACAATGTTTGTTTTTTATTCAGTTTTTGAGCTTTCTCATTGAGTTAACAATAACGTCTCTTTCTTCCTCATATTCATCGGATGTCAGTGCACCAATATCACAAAGCTTAATCAGGTCTTGTAGCTGTTCCATGTACTTGCTCCTGAGTTGAGCAGTTTTTGTAGGTGAAGCGGTAGAATTGGAGGATACAGACTGCTGAAGTTGATTATATACCAGCGCAATGGCAATAGAATTAGCTAAACCAGTTAGTGACTTCATTAACCTGCCCAGAAGCTGAACTTGCAGCACGTGGTCGCTTTTCTTCTCCAAACAGCGGATATGGTGGGGGTGTATCGAATGTCTTGTGAGTTTCTTATAAACATTTCCGCCCATAATCTGTACTGAAGTGTGGAATACTTAGCTCCATGACGTTCACGAAGACTCGCTACGAGCTCAGTCATTCGCTCTTCTCGTTCCTCAGTGAAGGACTGCTTCCTTTTCTATTTTTGTGGATTCCTCACTGCTTGGTCCCGAACCTGTGTGTGCTCGTTTTTGTCCCTGGGCCTGGCTCTTTTGACTAACTCCAGTACACCAAAAGTGAGTTTACCTCCATTTGCAACAAGCGCTAAAGCATCACTAGCATCTTTAGCATTATGTATCCATTTCTTTTCATTGTGTACTAAATACCCAATGTCAAAATTTAACATTCCATAAATGATTTCACCTCCCAATTGATTAAAGAGCTCGGTCTTCAGGGAGGTAGGATCGTTAAAATCGTTAGCTTGTACATTCCTGAGTGTGAATTCTTTCTTATTTGATGTGCTAAACACCTTCAGACCAACAGTCATTGCTTTAGATGATTGTGAGGGGGTTGGGTACTTTGCTGTTGTTGATGGATACCCTGGGTCCCAGAGAGAGCAGCAGTGCTATTTGGGGAGATCGGAGGCAACCCCTGACATTGATTAGTAGTGTACTCACATGATCCACCAATGCCTGCTTCACGTCTAGCTCCACAACCGAAAATAAATGAGTGTGCCTGGGTTATAGGTTGCCTTATAGGAGCAGAAGGTGGTCCGTGTATCTCTGTCTTGAATCCCGTCAGCTGCACAGCAGTAGTACGGCTGATTCAAGAAATACTGCTGCGACATTTCAACCTATAGCCTACTGTAGGGTCTCCACACCAAAAATTTGATCTTGGCCAATAGATCTTTTGAGTGATTATCCACACAGAGCAACTTGAAAGAAGCGCTCATAAAATTTTCACACTGAAAGATCTCGTTTTTGCACAAATGCAACTTTTATGTATGCAGAATTGAACGGAATTCTAGTTAGTTATCTAAGCCTGGTATATTATAATGAGAAAGTGTCGTTTGATGCTGTAAAAATGGAAGCATGAGTGTATTTGCTTTTCTCACCACATTTCTATGAAGTAGGTTGGCGTGTTGCATTTATAATTGGAAGTGAAATTGCCACTTTTAACCACCTGCCTCCACACAATATTTTCAATTATAGCTTAATTGAACTGGTTTGCACCAATAAAATGAGTTTTACCAGTGAAAATTTTTATGAGCGCTTCTTTCAAGTTGCTCTGTGCAGACAACCACTCAAAAGTCCTATAGGCCGAGATTGGTTTGGAGACCCTACCTATTGTTGAGCGCGTGCATGTGGCTAGCTAGAACCTCTATCATGAGATCGAGATCGATAGTATACTGCACTGTACCGTAAACACGCTATGTATACTCACTCACTCACTACACATGCGCTATGCGTGAAATTTTTATATTTGGAGTGACGTCATTGAGCACGAGCGGGAGGTCAAGCAGGTGCAAATATCATGGTATCTTTGTCTTGTTCCTTTCCTTACCGTTCTGCTTCTGGTGATTGCTATCGTCGTCTTATCTTCAGAAAGTGACGATAAACTGGTTTCATTGACTAGGTGTTTCAAGGTCGTGAAGTAGCCTTACTTTTCATGTCTGAAAATGGTGGCCATTTTGGTGTCCCATGGTTGATTTACCTCTCAGAACAAGTCAAAAACGCCTAGATGGACTTGTTTTACCACAAGAAGATGATGAACGTGAGTTTTAAGTGAGTGAGTTAGGTGTCAAAAAATGTTTTATATCAAGGTTTGTATGGGCCACTGGGTGCTTTACTGTAAGGTGTTTTATCCCCTCTTTGTAGTCTCAGCAGCCACCATAGTAGTACTTTCTGGGACATGCATCCGAATTGAGGCCTATGTGCGGGCAGATCTCTCCATCAAACCAAGATAGTTTGTGTCAGATGAACTGGAATAGTAATTAACACGGTAAGTGCTGTGATAATATCATTTACTCGAATATGCAGTGAGAAAACTCTTCCCCTTGTGACATTAAGAATTACACGGATTCACTCCTGCCATTAATATGTACCGTACCTCTCAGCCTATGGATCAACATGTATACCGGTGGTCAATCTTTAGCAGAACTGCATAGACATGTTTGTCTTTGCCTAGCATGCATGCAAGTACGTGTAGTTTCATGCGCACGTACGTGTACATCTTTGTATGTGTGTACATGTATTGTGTGGTGTGTGTGTGCGCGCTTATGTTCTCGTAGCTGTACAGTACTAGCGTGCCTGAGTGTGTGTGGTGCACCAGTGAGGGAAGGAGGGAGTCCTATAATATACCGGTAATACAGAGGGCTGTTGGTCCTATTTTGAATTCACTCTTTCCATGTGAAAGGTTGTCAGGTGTTGCAGGAGAGTAAATGTCAAACTATTCTAAAGCATGTTTTGATGAATGTAACGTATAATACAGTACTTTATTCTAATTACATTCAGTTGCAGAAGTTGAGAAATTACCTGTGAAGTTGAAGATTTGTGGCGAAATTTCCGAGCTGATCCGAGTGTACACCTTATCCATTATTTGTGCATGTCACCTTGATTTTGTGTACACAATAATAGTTATTGTGCTTATGCTATTTGATCTGAAATCATTATTGTGTTATACTTTAGCAATACTGTGACCATTCTGAGCCTTAAGAACCATTTTGAGCTTATCACTAGAGCTGGGTAAGCCATGCTCACACCTCCATGCATGTTACTTTTTTAGGGGTTGCAGCTACATGCTTATTTTTGGCTGAAACAACAGCAAATGAAAATATGTAAAGGATATCACCAGTACAATGTCTAGATCCACAAGTTGGCAATGCAGGAGTCTGAAAATGATTTATATCGACTTCTTGACAAAATTTTGAGCAGCATCTCCTCACTGGCTCCAAGCTATTGGATCTAACCAGTGCTAAATCCACGATATCCATGTCCTACTCAGCAAACGGCCAACAGATAGTCATATTAAACTGCTACAGCACCTAGTAGTCAATATACTCTCCTCGATTGCTGATTTTTTGCTGATGTCAGCATAAAAAATAAAACTATACATATTTATACAGACTTGCGTGCAGAGTGACTGTACTGGCCTTGTATTACTGCAGGTAGTGCAGAGGTAGAGTACACAGCATTTGTATGGCACTTTCTGACCACAAATGTGTGCTAATTCAATATTTGGCACCTTGCCCAGTACAGCACTACATGGTACTACATACATGTACCACAAGCTAGCTCTTGGCTCAGTGCACACTGATAACCAACTAGCAAAGTGCTGTAGTTCATTGTAAGTACCTACTACTTGGATAGCCTTATTTCTGAGTCCCAATACCAATCTATTTGGGGGTGGCTGGCAGCAGCCCCAGAGAGATAGCTGTCGCTTTTTTTTCATCAGAATCACCACATGCACAGTGCTTGGCATACTATTTTGAGTATCACGACAGCTTGGGTGATTGTGATTAGTGACTTATGAGCCAGCTTACTAGCTGGTGGACTATGGACACATTGAGTAGACCTCCTTTGGGGTATCTTGCTTATGCATTTGTGGTGTGGGGGTGGCAGCTGGGTCGTGAATTTTCCAGTTGCAATGTGCGTTTGTTTTCCTTACTGTGTTCACAATTCATTTTCGTTCTAGCTTGCTTGCATAATAATGTATACGTAGAGTCCAACAGAACGAATGTAACTTGCGACTTTGGCCTCCATGGGCGCTTACCCGGGAAAATCTTTCAAATGTTTGTTTAGAAGCTGCTACATTATATGGGCACTTGCCTGGGACACTAGTCCAACCTTAAACCACTTTAGCCACGGAAAGAAATCAAGAGTTCGGATAAGCAGAAATTCGATTGTGCATACAAAAATGTATGCGACACACACTATCAATCATTTCGATGATTAATCTCATCCTCGATTGAATTACCTTGCATTTCTTTTATTTCCTTGAGTGTTATGCCCCACCTACCACACCCTGGGCGAACGAGGGGCGTTTAGTTGCAATTAGCACAGTATTGTTGCCCCGGAGGTAAGTCTTGCACATGCGTACAGACTAGCGATAAGCCACACCCTTGCTATATCAATTACCCCATTAAAACTGCGTACCGGGTCCCAAGGGTTTCTGGATTAGAGGGGTTCCACTGTATAGCACTGCATGAGACCTTGCCAAATCCCCACCCTGCCCCCACTGATAAGGGTGGGGGGTAGAAAGGGATTAGGCATTGAGTGCTGTCCTACATTGCGGGCTTTAGCTTAAAAATTGTCTAATCCCCACTGTATCCCCACCTTTCTCCGGGGTGTGGTAGGTGGGGCATTACTTTGATAGGTGCATTAAAACTGGACTATATGTAGGTAGCCGCGCAGCAGCTGGTGCTCGCGTGGCAAGTACGCGGCGTAGGTTTACTGCACATACAGTGCTCCAAGCAAAGGGAGCAAAACTCTTTAGATTGGGTCAAAAATCAAATTCTATACTATTTGTTGTTTATTCATTATTGAGGCCTGACACTACTAGCAGATCCTTTTAGGACGACATCCAAGGTCAAACTTGACAAAATATGACACACCCACCCTAATTATCCGCCATTTTGTTTTTATAAATATTCCCGATTTTTCAAATTTTGAGTCTTTTTTTACCTATTTTGACTCATAACTTTGTTCATACTTGAAGTTAGGAGTTCAGACTTGACGTGTATGACCTTCAGGGACTTACCTAACATACTCTATAGTGTGGACCCCTAAACCACAGGAATTTCCTTACATGGATCTAAAGCAAACAGCAACAAAATGGCTGCCAAAAATACACAAAATTTGAATTTTCTGAAGAAGTCCTTGGGGGATTTAGTTGAAATTTACTTGGAGGCTTCTACCTTAGTAGCCCTACACTTGTGCCAAATAAGGTTGTGTATCTCACCGTGGTTCTCATGTATTTATCTAAAGCTTTTTTTGAAGGATCTCTTCACTGGTGAAGCCATAAAACACCACTGATGACACATAATTTGATCAAAATTTGATCAGTGTTAGAGGACATAATACTGAACCTACGTACCAAGTGGAGTGGGTTGAAAACTAAACATTAAAAAGTTATGGCCATAATAGTGAAAAATCAAAAGTTTTGCACTCTTCCCTTGGAGCACTGTATGCAAATTGGGCACATGGCTACAATTTGTACTTTGATCCTGCATTTTTGTTGCACCTTGAGTTTGGATAATCGAGGTTTGTATATGTAATACATTATAAACTAGAGCTCACAGAGCACATAACCCTCGGGGCAGTAATGAGTCAAGCACATGCTATATATTCTTGGTTTTTCTCTCAATTTTGTTTCTACACTTTTTGATCCATTTTTTGCCTTTATTATATTTTTTTTACATTTATTTTTTTTATATTTTTACATTAATTTTGTACAACAGTTTCTGATTTTCTCTTTGGCCATGCAGGTTTGGTTTTTCTCTCATTTTGTGTAGTTTGTAACCATGATCTGAGCTTTGTTCAAGAGTAAGGTGTGGCTTATATATGTATAACTAGAACTTTGTGTGTAAGGACGTAGCTTAATATACAGTAGGACTACAGTATAATATTGTGCTTGGGGGAAATCAAGAAGCTTAGCAGTTTAATACTTTGCTGATAATGATTTGTTTATTATTATTATAGCTTTTACAAGAGTTATCACTGAAACTATCTACTTTGTATCTTGAAAACAGTCGACTATTATTCATTGAGTCGCCAGGGAGCGTGGGGAGCAGCAGCCATGAGCAAATGATGCCATTACTGATCGTCATGTGCATGCACTCACACTATACAAGATGTCCTGCATGCTCTGAAACTGACGAGTACTGTTAATCCACAGTATATAAGGGATGTGTATGTACTTTCCTGAGCATGATAGTGACTGGAGACTTGTCAGGTTTTGGCTCATGATGATCACGACAGCAACCAGGTGACCAATATGGTATCTGCATTGGACTATTAACGCTAGCACTCTATGATACCTTCACTCTCGTGGTAGCTTCTCACTGTCCTCAGACAGGAAACAAGCCTAACTATACTAAATGAATCGGACTGATGGTACGCAATGAGCATGATCTTTCAAAGAAATGTTTTGACTTTTGCAAAGGCTCGCCCTGATCTCCATCACCACAAGTGTTGGACACGCAATACTGCTCGGTGAACTTGCTTGCACTATAGTGCTTCATAGTACAGTGGAACCCCTCTATAAAGACACCCCTGAAATGAGGACATCTCAATCAGGACACTATACATGGCCCCAGGCTACATAGAGAAGTGTACAAACCTAACCCTGAAATGAGGACACCTCCTTTAATCAGGACACTTTGAGCTGGCCCAAAGGCGTCCAGAATACATGTCCAGAAATATACATTGGGCACAGGACACCCATATACTTCTATTATAGATTGATAAAACTAGCTCCAATCAGCAATTTTACAAGCTAAGTACAAGCTCCTTGCAGCAATCGTTACCGTGGTTACGGGCGGTTTCTAAATAACGCACATCGAACGTCAGAGAGAAATGGCTGAAATTTCCTTATTCGAGATTCATTTCTGTGATAATCTGAAATTTCAACCCTTCCACCACATATTTATAAACGGATCGGCGCAATTGTCCGGTAAGTAGTGCATGAGTGCTGTGAAGTGGGCTGGTCCATTCAATTTCATCCGGAAGTCCATATGTTTGTATGGCGGCGAAGGGACAGGAGAGCGAGTGTAGAGACAGCCGAAATGGAAAGCCCAAACAAAGGGTTTAACTACCGTTTTTTGTAATCTAAGGTTAGTAGAAAGGCTAATGTTGATGGCTGAATCGGCGCATTTTGGATTTATGGCCGTGCCTAGTGGCTAGAGTATGATCAGGAGTACATTAGCAGGAGTGTGCAACTGTCATAGTAGTAGTAGAAACATTTCTTTCTGGATTTGACTTCACAACCAGCCATGCACATGAGCGTGAATATCATTTATACACACTTAAGTTACAACCGCTAAAACCACGGAGTCATACTCTGTGCAGCTGCAGCTAGCAGCTGCATGCATACACAACGTTCATGGCTTGGTGGTTTAGCGGTTGCATGCTAATGATATTCACGCCTATGTACATGGCTGATTGTGACGTCAAATCCACAAAGAGATGTTCCTACTACTACTTTGACAGTTGCACACTCCTGCTAATGTACTCCTGGTATGATGAATTTTAATTCCCATAGACGGTAATACATTTTATGAGCGTGCGTGACACGGAATAATTTATTGTATATGGACAAAAGCTGGCTCCGTGTCCGTGCATTTCTGGACATGTCAGAGAGGTTTCACTGTAATTCAGTAGTTGGAAAGGTGCCCACCAACTTCATGTATTTGGAATAACTAGCTACCTATTCTTATACAGTGAAGTATACCGTATAGTGGGAAATTTTTGTGGATCCAATTTTCGCGGATGGCCAGTCTTCAAAGTTTTCGCAGTTTAATTTTTGCGGATGTGAGCAATCATGCCCATTATACACTGCGCAATCGTACTTATTCACAGGTATAATTTTTGCGGATAGCCGCTTATCTGCAAAAAACGCGAAAATTGGACCCCACATCCCCACTATACGGTATTATAGATGGCACAAATTTGGAATCTGCTCAAAGCAAGCTACTGAAATGGAAAAGGGATAGAGAAATACTACAATGGTACAACCTCTAAGGTGTAGATGGTGCAAAGTACTACGTGGTAGATAGGTATTAACAGAATCATGCTGTCCTCTAATTTTTTGACACTTACCCTTCCAGCTACATCATAATAAATGCAATAGATGAAATGCCACATACCCTATCAAGACTGTGCACATTAAAATCATAATCCTTATTAAATTTGTAAGGGTGTATCCCAAATGTACATATAAGTATAGGGACTGATGGATCAAAATTTTGGCATCCATAAAAGTACCTACTGTATAGAATTTGGTGGGCAATTAAATTTGGCAGTTTTGGCAGACTGACCAGCCAACCGTCAAACTAAAATCCACCACTATTATTAAGTCATTCCTATACTTAGCACACGTACGTAAAAGTAATCATGCATCGTGAAGTAACTTGGTGGGTGTGGTCTTTAAGCTCCAGCAATATTAACTCGTGGACAATACGCTGATCACTCAAATCATTACTATTGATCTTTCAAGGCTTTTCTCTTCTACAGCAGTCTAATGTCTCGCTGATGATTGGAGTACAAATATTATTCTTGAAAAACGATGCCCTCGTACATATATGCAGCTTTCTCAATCGACGACAGTAGGATGGTATTCATGTAACAAGGGGTGGCACCGGGAGACTAGTAGCCAATCATTCCCCCTTAAGCTATTGTAAGCACAGGCGACAAATTTGGGGCATGGCTAGATCGAATTCAGTCATTCGTCAATATTTTGTTATCACTGACTGAGGCCAATCCACATTAATTTACTTGGTGCCAAATTTTCTGTCTATACGGTAAAATATAATACAGTATAGCGGAAAATTTCGCTTTTTTGCAGATAGGGTGTGTGCCACGACAATAAGAACCACGAAATCTGGAGAAAACGTGATGCGTGAAAATTAAAATCATGAAAATTTCTTCTGAAGGGCCAACATGCAATTCTGCAAAATTTTGCACCGGCGAAAATTTCCCGCTATACAGTATTATGTCCTTCAATCCAACTTATTGCCCAGTGAGAAACAGGAGCACTGCATAATTTAATTCAAGGTGTGTATACTATTGGTGCATTGAGGTATTCATGGCACACCACGCATGTATATATAGTAACAAAATGCCCCAAGAACTGAACAGAACACTTGATACTTCAACAAAATGATATCTGGGCTTTATAGTCTAAGAATAGATAGACAATCACCAAACTTTTGTTACAAACATTGTGGAAGTCAAGAAAATTATCTGCTTGGGATCAAGTTGGGAAGTTGATCAGTACATATATGTGTCTGGGCCATCGATCCCAACTTATATTACACAGTTTACCAATTCCAACAATTTTACTATTATATGATGGTCCTATTCACCATGATAGCAATAATATTATAATCAGTTTTATACCAATAGCTTGCTATATACTAGAGTCTGAGTATCCTTGTTCCCACAAAATATTGTACTGATTTCTACCCATGCATATGTAATCATCTTGAGCTGTCATTTATTTGAAATTGCCAGATCTTGTAATCTAGATATCAATTGAAAGTGCACAGTGATAGGAAGATGCACATTAGCCACTTTGGTCGCTCACCTATGCCATTTGTAGTCATGTCAAAAACCATTGATGTGTTTCTCGCTGAGAGAGCCAAGTTACCAAGCAAATAGTGCCGTATCTCTCAAACAAAACATCTTCGCATAATACATCTTTAAAGCCAATAAGCAACTCTATGATGTCAGTATCAATTTAGGTATAAACAGGTACATATGGTAGCAGGAGCGCATATTGAAAAAAGGAAACTTAAGGGGGAGGAGCGTGAAACGATATTTGATTAAAATCCCAATTTTTACGCACGCTAGTCGTGGTATGCTTATTTTAAGACAAGGCAGAGAAGCTTGGAGTTTCGATTTGTACGGCCAGATGATAAAGGGTTTTGGGAGCCTTTCTGTGGATCTGAGATCATGCCGAAGGTTACTGAAGGTCCAAAGAACAGAACTGAAGCTTTTTGTGGAGCCTTGAGATCGTCCGTAAGTTGTTCTAGCCCCATCAGCCAGAAAAGAAGTGCTAGTATAGTTTCGACCCTTGGCTCCCTTTCCGTATATAAGAAGAGGGCTTTTTAGAGTGGGCAGAGCTACTAGAATCAACGATCAAGCATCGTTTCTGGCCGATCGGCGCGAACAGCGTGGTTAAAAAAACTTAGACAATCTCAAGACTCTACAAAAGCTTCAGTTCTGTTCTTTGGACCTTCAGTAAGTTTCGACACGATCTCAGATCCACGGAAAGGCTCTCAAAGCCTTATCATCTGGCCGTACAAATCAAAACGCCAAGCTTCTCTGCCTTTTATCTTAAAATAAGCATACTAAATTTAGTAACACGACTATCGTGGGTAGATTTTAATCAAATGTGTGGTCATTTCACACTCCCTCCCCCTTCCCTCTTCTTCAATTATGCGCTCCTGATGGTGGCATGGGCAAATGCACGTGATTGTGCAATATTTCACATGCATGGATGGAACACTATCCCATAAACTAGTTCATCAATAAAACAATTAAGTGCATGCACTTAACAATAGCTAGTAACGAGAATAGGACAGGCGTTTAATAGTGAGTATGCTTAAGGTTACGGGATAGTGTTCCACCCACGCATGGTCAAAGTTCGCATGAATTATAAATGAGACATTTATATTCCAGTTTTTGTCCATGTTCTTTAGGCACAGGTAAGTAGCTCTCCTGACGCCTGCCCCGTGGACCACAAAAACGAAAAACAAACCTGCCATTGTTGGTCTGCACGCGCGGGTAAGTATTTGCAATTTTCTGCATCAGTTTTTGCCAAGGCAAATAGCCTGTGTATGATGATATATGAATGAAACAATAGCTTACGAGTCTCTACAGGGCCAGGTATAACATTTTATCTCCATCGAGTTGCACTAGCAGAAAGCGAAGGGTGTATCTATTCACTGGACTGGACCACTGGACTGGACTACTGGACTGGACTACTGGACTCACATTTGACCCCAAAAATGGCACAGATGGAAGCTAAATTGAGCATTCTGGTTGGGTTGGTTTGAGAATTCAATAGCTAATCCTTCTGCTTTCACCACAGTGGTCTGATTCAGGATATTTTGACAGCCGTAATTGCTTTGCTAGTAGGTCTACTGTGTAGCAATATGCAATAAAATTAAAATCTATTATGGTGACTATTTAAATAGCTGTCCAATCTCTAGAGATATGGATAGGTTCATGTTTGATCCTAGAATCAAGAACAGCCGGTAATGAATAAGCCCCTATTCTGTCAGCTATACCTTGTCTCCTCCGCCAGCAGCTGTCAATAGCTTGCCGAAGACCATCAATGATAGGAAATTTTTCCTTCTCTACCATGACACTTGTCATTACACTAGGTAATATCAATGTCAATAATGTACATGCATACATGTAGCTGTAGCTATTAAGTTTAGCATGAATTTGTAGTACTACCCGTGCTATAGCTATATCTTGAGTATGATTTCAGCTAAGTTGGTCAAAAAGAGATCTTTATCATGGACGACTATGCTAAACAAATACTAAACGATTGCTATAAGATTCTAGAATTTGAACTGTCTGGGAATCATCACTTAGTAGCAATGGGACATAGCTATACAGAAAAAGAGTGAAATATTAATTGTATTGTCACAGTTCTATTAGACTTCAGAATCTACGTGGCTATGAAGAATAAGTATACACACCAGGTGCTAGGCTGACTGGCTTGAAAACATCTACCAATAATCGATTTTCACCTATCTAATTAAATGAAGCGGCTGATCAAGCATGTATTTAGTGTCTTCCCAACCAGAGATTCTAAAGGGCCATGATAGCAAAATGGGCATTTTAGGACCAATAATCAGTGCAAAACGACCGTTTTTAGTTAATATTTTGGGGTCAAAGGTGAGTCCAGTAGTCCAGTCCAGTGGTCCAGTCCAGTGAATAGATACACCCGAAAGCGAATATAAAAACTCGGGTTTTGTTCTGGAGGGCTGCCATCAAGCGAGTCACATGGCAGCTGCTCAGTGGGCTGCCATCAAGCGAGTCTCATGGCAGCTGACTGAGCAGCTGCCATGAGACTCGCTTGATGGCAGCCCTCCAGAACAAAATCTTGTCTGATGATTCACTATCTTCAAGTTTTCAAAAAAGCGTTATACCTGGCCCTGCTCCAAGTGATGGACTATTGTGAGCGACAGCAAAGTCAGTTTGTTCGAGTCTCCAGTCTTCAAAAGTTGACGCAGAAAATCTGGACTTTATATACAGCTGGAAATGGTCGACGTTCATTCGCGTTTCGGACTAAATTGCATTAAAACATACATGAATTGCATTTGTGTGATAGCTATTATTCGCGTTGGATACTATCCCGTAACCTTAATAACCCGAGTTTACGGTAGCACGCTATTATGGCTCAAGGAGAGTCAGAGTTACATATACATCATGAGGGTGCTACTTGGCATCATGCGACCATGTCTCTTGTTCAATTCGGATTGGACTCTGTAGCTGCTGGTATTGTGAGAGATGGCTAACTGAAGTATGTAAATGCTATACAATTATTATCCATGATAAACTGAGAACCACGCGATGATCAAACTGATGGTATAGTTTTGGTTCTTGTAAGCCTAGACTGATTGGCACTTCCTACCCATGAGTGTAAAATCCGAGTGTCATACAAAAGTAATATGGCATGTAAGGCAGTACATAGGTAATTCTAGAATAATCCTTTTGGGGGAGGGGGGGGGGGGTTCTAAATAAACCAAGGGGCCCCAGGAAAATTATGAAAATTAGGGCATTAAAATGATACCTCTTGGAGCCCAGTTTTTAATAGTATAAAATGGGAGAGCTACATCAATAGCTATAGGCTAGTGGCTAGTCTCATGCTTCAGGAAGGGGCTATGCATGAGATTAGCTTTTGATCACTTCCTAAACTTGGAATTTTTACCAAAGTTTAGCTTCAGGTGGGTTGGTAGTGATAATGAGAGCTGAGTATCATCACTGCCAGTTAGAGGTTTAGTAGCACTAGTAAATCACCGATAAGTATCAGCTGTCTAGAAGCTAGTCTCATCCCAGACCCCACCCTCAAGATACACGTGCAGCGTGCATTAAATGGATTTTCAACTGGTAAGAAGCCTCAAAAACCCCCCTACAAAATACCTTATGCAGTAGAATATTTACGGTCACTCAGAAACAAAAGCAATGTACTGTATAGCAGGAAATTTTCATTGGTGCTAATTTTGTATGATTCACCAAAGCACCCTTAGAATCAATTTTTAATTCATATGCTTACTTTGAGAGATTGTGTGCATGCACAGCTGTATACGCACTCGTGTAGCTAAGGCATGCCCCATGTGCCAAAAGAGACATGGCATCTTATCGATTGAAGCGATGGTTAGAGGCTACCATGTCTATAAGAGTATTTGGACTGCTGCCGTTGGTGAAGAGTTCGAGGCCTTGGCAAACCGAATATAGAGACATCGCGGCTAGCACCTGCAGCAGTGCTAGCGACTGCATGTAGCATAGGTCAAAGGTCATGTCTGTTAGGAAAAAATTTGCATGTTTACATTTTCATATTTTTTATTTCCGTGTAAGGGATGGAGCATAGGAAATATACTAAAATTAGCACCATATGAAAATTTCCCGCTATACGGTATTACTTTTGCAGTACATACATATACATGCATGTGCACTTGTTACTATGAGCAAAGAGTAATGTGACTTCCCGCCTCACGAATGTGACTAAGCCAAAGCCAATTTTCTCAGTATTGCAAAGTAGAGAGGCATTTTTCATGACTTGATTATGAATGCTCTGTTTGTATCTCAATCATTTTCAGTCGCTATATAGCACTTGTAATAGCTTGAACTTGATTGAGACCATGCCCACGATTAGCGCTCTTTAAATAGAGCACTCCAGTTTAAATTCCTGCCTTAGGCCACACAGAATAAATTGTTTGTTTGAACTAACATGACCACAAAATAGTAGGGTGGGTGGGGGGGGTGATAATTTAACCAAGAATTTTAATTAAAAGTGCCTAGTGTTCCTATGTAAACTTGTGCTGTCTAGAGGCTTGTACTGTGTGGTGGCTTAAAAATACATTTTTAGGACAGTCTCATCAAATGTCTGGGTAGGCATATATGCTAGTAGTAAACTCAGCTATTGGATGCTTTAAATTCTACAGTCCAGTTAGTTCAAACAAACATTTAATTCTGAGTGGCCTTATGACTTTTAACAACATCTTATACACACCATATAGTGTGTTCGACACTCTTCCTTTCATACTCTTGTTTATACCTAAGCAGTGCTAAACATTGAAAAGCAAGCTTTCAGTGAGCCACATTGTACTGTGTAAAACAGGGATTGGGATAAGGCTATGACTGTGCGATGACGATACCACTCTGTTGCTTGTTACATTTAGTACTACCTAAAAGGAAAAATGAAGTGCACACATGACTACGGACCAATTCAGTAGGAAATGTTATAAATTTTTGCTTATTGATGGAAACGTGTTGCTGTGATGACCACTTATATGTACCATTACTGACATGCAGTGTACACCTCAAAATGGGCATGCCGGCTTTAAATTGGTGGGTATGGTGGAGAGCAGCCTATCGGAGCTAAAACTTAAGAATAAAGATCGAGCAAACCCTCATCAATGATGATTTGTCCAGTCTACCACATAGCGGGAAATTTTCGTTCAATCCAATTTTCGCGGATAAATGGCTATCCGTGAAAATTAGACCCATGAAGTAAGTACGATTGTACAGTGGATAATGGGCATGATCACTCACATCCACGAAAACTTTGAAGATTTGCCATCCACGAAAATTGGACCCCACAAAATTTTCCCGCCATACAGTATATAAGAAAATTAGAAATGCCTCCTTGCGTCTATTCTATAGAGGCAACATAGTTTTCCGAAGTCAATGGTTAGCCTGCTTATCGATAAGGCTTTATTTTGCATCCATATTTTCACGGTTTACGTGCACAAGTCATGTTGTACGCCAGTCCTATAGAAAATTTTCGGAAATTTTGGTGCATGGGCAGAGTGTATCAGGCTCCCCCCCCCCAAACCACTACAAAGAGAACAGAGCCTGGGAATACAAATAAGCATTTACTAAATTGCAGTTTCTTGACACAATTAAGTTTGTGAAAGTGACTGCAAATGGTGACCACTTACCTCAAGCAACTCAGTAGAATTCAGTAGGATATTCACCGTAACCTTCCCTGCACTTATAACTGTGACAGCAAATATTTTTCAGATATTTTGATCCCGTACACCATATGCCATGCCTGGATGAAAGGGATGTGACTGATTGTATATATGTGCACCACTTTGGTCTACTTCTAGTGTCTACAGACTATAAAACCGCCTCCGATCCCTTTCCCATTCGTTTATTGCTCATAAATGAACACACAAGGTGAGTGCTGCAAGTTTTTCATAGGGTCAAAGCACATCATATTAATATTATTGCGAGAAGTAACCACAAGAATGCACGTATACACATTGTACCTGATTGAGTAATATTCAGCTGTGCATACAGCAGCGATAGCAGTTTGCACAAAAAGCCAAAAAGCTTATCTGCCAGTATGCTACGATCAGTGATGATCCAGTCTTCCAATTGAATGTGCCATACGTGCCCTTCGAGTTGAAAAGTAGCCATTGTCCATTGAAAGTTAGGAGGGTGGCGGTGACCAGTGAAATGATCCCAGAACTTTTGAGCAAAGCTATTAATCCGCACAATGTCAAACACCATAAAGAACCTTACAACACCACAGCCAGAGCTTGAATAAGGACCTACAACTGTACAGACATAATGTCCATACACTAGCAGTTTTCATGGACATCTTCAAATTTTTTCAGATTCCGTAGCTACTAAATAGCAAGTTGCAAATGAAGATAGCAAGATTTCTATCCCGCAACAATTGTTGGATAGTTGTGACAATGTAGTTGTGGCTGTAGGCAACCACAGTGCTCAGCTTTTGCTCTAGACTACATGTATGCCTGGACATTATGTCCACACGAACAATGCTATGCTCAGACATTTGGGTAATATGCACGGAAAATGTTCAATGTCCGACCATTATTTCAAACTCTGACCGCACAAATGAGGTACGTAGCAGGTACTGCAGCAACACACACACACACACACACACACACAACTACCGTAGCCTTGCATGTGCCGAGTGTTGCAGATTTGAAAGGCTTTCCACCCATCAGCATGCCATCATGCTGCTGGGTACATTGGCACAGACACCAGCAGCCCATGCTAAGTAGCACACATATCGAGTCACATGGGTCGTGACAATGGATAGGAGGCCTTTTCTGTATGTAACATTAGAGGGCGTGGGAACGAAGCTAAAAATGTTATATCAAGGTAGAGCAGTACACTTTAAGGGAGCAATCAAGTGCTTATTTTGCCAATCAAATCCTTAATCACCATTGTAGCGGCCTCATAACAGTGACTACTTCTTGTCGGTGTCCATAATTTTCAAATTTCAGGTTTGGTGTACATTGTATAGCTCAGCCACTATGATAGTGATCAAGGATTTCGATTGGTAAAATAAGCACTTGATTGCTCCCTTAAAGTGTGCTGCTCTATTTGATCAAGAAATTACTAATCCCTCACAACCAAATTGACCACACACTTATTTAGAGGTTGAAAACACCAAATAGCCAAGTCAATTCTCTGTCAACACATGGTTGCCAAGGGTTGAGTATACATCTTGGTAGTCTCATGGGCCAGCCTATCCCGTGTGAAGGGCTGGCCCACAAGACTATTATCTTAGTATTTTGGCACACCATCTCATATTTTGAAATTATCATACCATGCCCGCAGTGCAGCTATAGTACTTTTAAAAATGACGACCCTAACCTTCAAAAATCACTTTTACTTGACTTACAGAACATGGGAGTGCGGTTTTGTTAACAAGCTATTAAAAAGATAATTTTTGTGATGAATATCCACCCACGCACTTTTTTCCTACGTCAGACTTTAGGGTGCACTAGATGCATGGTCGAACGTACCCCAGTTGATGTCTTGCAACTGTTGTGTTGGCCCATGACCCTCTCTCATCATTGGCCTGCCCTATGATTACCCACACCCCTCTGGTGGTTAATACTTTGCCTAAAACAACTTTGGTTGCTAGGCAACGGCCAACAAAGGGCATTGCAAGGAAGTGATGCAATGTATTACAGATTGCATGTGCAATATTGCTGTATACAGCTGGCTTAAGCTACCAATATTTGTATTGGACCTTTTCCCTATTGATTAAGCTTGGCTGAACCACTACTTTTGCCTGTTTGCTGGCTTTGTGTTGTTTGCATGTGCACTGCTCCATGATGGAACTACGTTCACGGGTTGAAGTGAGTGCCAACTGTATGTACTTTCTGATTGTATTATAAGCACATTGATTTCTTTAAATCCTCCTTTAATTGAAATTGTATTACCCCAGAAAAAAAAAATTCTAACTAGAGTGTTCTTGCATCTGCATACTGCATCTAGAGACGAGAGCTGCATGCAGCAGTATACATGAAACACAGTATTAAATTTTTGCGATAAACATGAACCTAATTCTTCGACGGTTTAACAGATTTTTGTGCTTACAAGTCACTCAGATGCCTAATCTCCTGATTTGGCAATTTTTGTGCTAATGACAGAGATAAAACCGAGTCCTTTATCCCTTGTGCATGCATGTGTGGTAATAACCAGTAACATAAAATTAATGGTAGTATGGTACAATTTGCATTAGGACACAATCTGATATCAGTATAGCTTATAACCTGCGAGAGGGCTCACTCTGTTCACCTTCCTGCTGCATCCAGTTTAAATCAGCTTCACCAGTTACATACATATACAGTGTTTCCGCTACTATACTTGAAGAAGGGGCCCCGCCCTGTTTGTGAGTGGCTGGTTTACGAAAATGCTGATAGCTGCAATAGTGGTTTTCCCACAGTCAGTTCAAAGATACTAGTACATGTGTTCTATAGTAGTTGTGCTTGTGTACACAGTACATGCACACACAGTAGCTTGCAGCAAAGCACTTCATTTATTGTGCATACATATATTATAGTGACTATCCAAGTACACATTGCAATTCTTAGTAAGCCTGCAAAAACACTCATCATGGCCAATATGTTATATCCCATAATACTATTCCATGATATACTCGAACCACCCTGTTTGAATTCACTCCTAGAGGAACAATGATGTACTAGTTTCTGTAGAAAAGTTTTTGGTTGATCAATCGATATGATATTGATGTTCTACTCCAACCATGCAGCTCCACATGCAATGGATGCATGTAATAGTTAACAATAAATTTCCAACCAAGTTTACACATTTTATGCCCTAAAGATTGCCGTATAGCAGTCGAAACTTGGTTGGCAGTATATTGTTAACTGTTATATGTATCCATTACATGTGGAACTGGTTGGAGTAGTCCATTACATGTGGAACTAGTTGGAGTAGAACACTAATACCAGTACCGCAGTTAATCGAATACAACGTATGATCCAATTTAACGTAGTATTTAACGAATTGTCATAACACTTATTTTTGGAGCAATTAACAATCTTAACTGGAAAAGCGCACATTTTTCAAAATTGAAATCCATAGCTTCTATAAGGAGGAAAGACCTTTGCATGTAAAAAGAACAGATACATATTATAGTACAAAACAGGGCAAAGATTTTGAGTCAGCATATACCCTGTACATGCTACTGCACTATATAATAGCTGTCAGAGCAGCACTACATGCGTACTTTCTATCTACAACCTATTATACATAGAGCTCATGCCTAACTAATCAACTGGTCAATAAAAGCGTCATGCATCACTTCATTCATGCACTGGCTCTATAACATAATGTCAATATGCAAAAATGTCGCCTGCAGCAGTTGTACACGCTTCCTCCTCAGGGATTAATACAGAGGGAGGGCACCCTGGGATTATCCCTCCCCCCCCCTGAAAATTACCAACTCTTATTATTGTTATTATAATTATTACAAGTGTTACCGCCATCCTAAGTAGTTTTTAGGCTATGTGCATGTTTTTGTACCATGGGTAGCAAATTCAGTAAGGGTCATCAATAGCACTAATACATATTGCATTGCAAGGGTAGATTTATATTAATCTTTCTCTTTTTAACAAGGATAACCACATCCTAAGTGGAAAATTTTGCTAATCTATTACTAATTTTAGTTAAATATATTAGGCCACAGTAATTTAATTGTTTGTTTCTCATCCAAAGAGAGCTCAAAAATCAATGTGGGCGGGCGGCATAATTTACAAATACATAAGCAAAAACACAGCCCCGCCCACTGATTTGTTACATTGATGATCGCGACTTTAGTTTCAACCGCACAAAAACAGCATTTTTTAACCAAGTTTATGTAGCATAGTAAGAAATCCTCTAAGGCTATTGCTAAGAAAATTGAATCAATGAGAGAACTAATTGAATTTTTTAGCCATGTGCTCTATGCGGGCTTTGCCCATATTATATAAAGTTTTCTAGTGGCCTATTGGCCAGAAATCAATGAGGGCGGTGGATGAGAAACAGCATATTTAATTGTTAATGGTAAATGTAATTAATCACACTAGTTACTACGTTTTGTTATAGCAGTAGTTTGTAGGAATACTTGACAGTCACTGTGGTTTTTGCTAATCACAATGTGGTTTTATCCTAAAATACCAAACAATACATATGAGACAACCTTTGCCAGCATCACTGCAGTGAAAAAAAAGTTAGAAAAAGTTAGAAAAAATTGGCCCAGGCAGGATTCGAACTGGTGCACTCATTTGGCAGAGCTTGGCAGTCACTGAGCTTAACCAATAGACCACCTGGACAGTGGCATAGTTGTGGCTTTTGTGTTTTGACAAGGACATTTTCGCTTCTAACTTGACAATGAAAGTGAAATTGAAAATTCTGGAACGTGTAAAGTTTAGTTTTTTGATGCTCTATCTGCTGGTCTTTGAATTATCTTCGTAGCATGTTCAGGGGCTGAGTTTACTTATATTACATTACATTATATTATATTACATTACATTGATTTTTTTTTTTTCCAATTTAGGATGTAATAAGTTTTACCGCCATCCTAAGTAGTTTTTTATGCAGTCTATTTGGGCTATATGCATGCATTTATTGTTTCCGTACCATAGGTAGCAAATTCAGTACGGCTAAAATGGATGGTAAGGGTCATCAATAGCACCAATTCATATTGCATTGGAAGGGTAGTCTTTCCCTGTTTCACAAGTGTAACTGCCATCCTATGTAGTTTTCATGCAGTCTATTTTGGCTACATGCATGCATTTACCATGTAGTTCATTACCAATGCGTCTTATACAGCTCAAACGTACGATAAAGATCATCAATAGTACTAGTACACATTGTTATAGGGTAATCTCTCTTCTACCTATAGACAATCAAAAATTGTATCTACTTCCACAATCCACAATCCACTCTACTACATACAAAAAAGTCACAATTATTCACTCTATATATATGTACAAGTATAAAAAACAATTGAATAAAATTGGAAGAATAAAGTAGGGATGGCAGGGCCAAAAAGTACACAAATAAGATTTGTGGGGATAATCACATCCACTATACATCCCTACGCTTGCTTTTCTCGCACCTATTGATGTCGACTCCCATAAGGGGAAGCGGGTACTTCTGCTTCGGTTTGATAGTACTAGCTATCCTTTGAGTCTTCTTGACTTGATCTATAATATGCATGTGGGAGAAACTATTAATATGATTCTGAGGGGGGATTGCGCTAGTCAGTTGATTGTTGCATGATTGATCAGACGGTTTATTCCTGCGCCCCATATAGCTACTCAAAAAGCAAGCGTAGGGATGTATAGTGGATATGATTATCCCCACAAATCTTGTTTGTGTACTTTTTGGCCCTGCCATCCCTACTTCATCCTTCCAATTTTATTCAATTGTTTTTTATACTTGTTACCGTTCTTTTTTTAATGCCATGTGGGCAAAACAGGGAATACATATCTTTCAGAAATACCATCTGGCATGATTTTCCCATTCAATTCTCAACTTCATTGTGAATGGTTAAAACTAAACTATCTGTATATTCTTTAAGGTCACTGTCCTATAAAATAATAAGTGTGAGTGTATAATAATTATAATAGTGTACTTGGTAGAGATCTTCAAATCAAAAGGTTGACCATGGATGAGTGTACACATGCAATGATTTCAGCCTGGGCACGGTTACCGGCCCTATCGAGCGCCTCGGAGTGAAAGGTAACACAGTGTCATTTAATGTACTGAATGTACTGAATGGGCGAATGATCCACATGATTTGCATTACTTTTATGCACCACTATGAATGGACACTGGTATTGAAGAAACGTAGCACATTATTGCCAGCTATGGTACTGCCATGATACTAAAATATCCAGTCAGTCTTTTGATACTGTCACAGAATGTTTTCTTTTGCATCACACATTATTGAGCATACCATAATTAGTGGGATTCTCAAGACATAGCTAGCTGCAGCTGCAGGTAACCAGTGCCAATCCGTTGTTTATGTTCCAACGCTAAGACTAGTATGTCCGATGCGATTGTAGCCATGCCCCTCATTAGCTCGTTCCTAGCTTCTGGGCCACGAGTCTAGCATCGATGATAACTTCTGCTGAGAGAGCGAATTTCAGATGCCAGTAAGTTTATTGTTGGTAGCAGCTAGCCATCGATACGTGATCGACACCTCGAGGCGCGAGCATTCAATCGAACGCTAACGCTAGCTAGCTACTTTGCGACTTGTACGCCAGCGCGCGCTAGACTTCCGTCACGTGACTTCACCATGGCGACACATTTTGAGCATGCGCATTATATGATAAAATGGCGTAGTGGACACGCCCAATCATTAACGTGTTGCATAAACTCACGATTACATAACTGTCAAGAAACGGTAAATTAGCGTGTCACTGCACTGCGCGCTAAGAAATGGAGTCGATTTATACCCAAACTAAGGTGAGCGGTCAAGGCAGTCTTGAGTTAGCCCTGATAATAAAAAGGAAGGAAGAAAGAAAGAGAAATGGCTATTTTTCAAACATCTGGTTCTGACATGTACAATTGTTTTGATGAACAATCTTGAGCTTGGTGATACAGAATTTGCTGGAGATTCTGATTTTCACTGTTAGAAATTCCACAGAATTACCTATTTTGAGATATTTGGGTATTTATAATGTATTACATATATGGGAGTGTTTGGGCCATCCCTACTTATAGAGTCTACCGGCTCTATGATAAAAATGTGTGCTGTACACTAGCTCGGTTCTTTTGCTTCATCTATAGGATTTTGATATCAGTTTCACTACTAATGAAGATCCTGCTGATGAATCATTTGTTATCGAATCTGCAGATGATTCTATTCACCTCTCTACACCACCCCCTCCATTTAGATGTAGTCGTACCTTACAGGTTGTTAGCGTACCACAGAAGGTTTGCTTTATGGACTTGACCCAGTTAGATAAGTTCATGAAACAATTGAATAGCATGCGAATGTGTGCCACACAAGGGTGCAAGGGTGAACTATCTCCTGTTAAAGTGAGCACCTTTGGGCTTGGAGGAGCTGTTTCCATAAAGTACAACGGTAACGGTTGTGGTAAACACGAGGCACACTTTGAAACATCCTCCAAGAATGAGTTGTACAATACCAGTGACATCAGTATGTCAGTACAGGTGGCGTTTATCGTGGCTGGATGCACCCACACCACCTACTACAAGACACTAAAGCATGCACTGGGTATTGATGCTGTTCAGTGGACCACCTTTCAGTCAACCATCAAACGAATGTTTCCCATTGTACAAGAGATGGTTGACAGAATGTGTGAAGAAGCTAAAACAGAGATGAAAACTATGAACCAAGATGAACTTGGTTCATGGAGTCACGCCGTCACATCTGCTGATGGGGCGTGGATGACACGTGGCCATCACAGCAAAAATTTTACCTTTAGTATTCGCAATTATTACACTGGAGCTCTTCTTTATCGAAAGCATCTCTGCCAGAAAGGCAGAGACACACTGATAAATGAGGAACTCTACCAGGGAACATCCAAGGGAGCAGAAGGATATGCTGCACGCCTCACTTTCAAAAAAGCAAAGGAGGAAGGCATAAACATTGCTATTCACTGGCAGGATGCGGACTCCTCCTCTTCAAATGCAATGACAGAGCACTTTCCTGATGCAGAGATTATGATCTGTGGTGGGCATGCTGGGAAGGCTCACAAGAAGCAGCTGGAAATGCTTGCTAAAAAGAAATCTTTCACTAAAAAGTACCAAAAGAAGCATCGTGACAGATTTCCACAGGTTGATTCAGTGGTCTGTCACTGTGAGAAACGACACGGACCTGGATGTGGCTGTTTGTCAGTTGCATTTATAGAGAAAGCACGGAATAATTTTTCATTTATTCTCTCAAACAGTGAGTCTGCGCATGAGTTTGCTGAAGCTTTGAAAAGATTGCCTAGGCATGCACGTGATGAACACGAGTGGGATGGAGGGAAGTGCACGTTTCATGAACTAAAACTGTGCTCTTGTGGTGAGTGTGAAGATGATGCAGATCTCAAGTGTGATGGCAAGGATTATCACACAAGGCAGATACTCAAGTGTCCTATGCATTCATTAGCCTATGAAATTGAGTGCCATCAAAGGGCTTCAATGTCTGAAAAACTAGTTCACCCCATTCTCAAACGAGGCCACTCAAACTGGCTTGAGGCGTCACACAACGTTTTTATACGCTTTCGGCCAAAGCATATCCACCTGGAAAGGCTGCATTACACTCTGTCCACAGAACTTGCATTACTACAGTCTAACATGACATACATGTATCGAAAGCGTGGACCACAGTATCATTGGGTTGTTGAACTGTTCAGACGTTTAAAGCTACCGGTGTATGATGATGTTCACCGAGCACTTGAAAATTTCAATGGTCTGAGAATGAAGCAATTGGAGTTTGCAAAGACTGAAAAGTCCAAAAAGAGGAGGATCCAACTAAAAGGAGAGAGGACAAAAGATGCACAGCGCCGTAAACTGTGGTCAAAAGAGCATGGCCATGATACATATTATGGGGATGATGAAGACAGTGATACAACTGAACTCCAGCCCAAGGTAATAAAGAAAGGCAAAAAGGGACAAACATCTGTTGAAGGGAAGTGTAAAGCATGTGGGTCCTCAACTCACTTGCGGTCCTCCAATAAGTTGTGCCCCTACAACAAAAAGCGAGTTGGTGATGCTCCCACTCTACCACACAGAAATGATGATGTATCTTCATTTCACAGTGACCTGTCAGAAAACCAGGATGACAATTTATCACCATCAGGTGATTTTTTGTCTCAGACAGATGAAAGTGATACTACATCGGCTGATGATTGGTGCTATGAAGATGATATCATTAGTAGTGACATGTGTGTATGTGGAGCACTTGGTCGAGCTCACAAACGAGATTGTCCCATGAGTTCAAGGTGTAATCTTCCTACAGAAATGTATCATACGGATTCTCAACTGAATCAGTCTGATTCTGAATGGGGGGCCGTTACCAAGGCTAAGCCGAAATTAAGCAAGTCTGGCAAGAGGAATTATCAGGAAGATGATGAGCTTCCTGTAACGAAGAAACCTCGAACCATGACTTCCTCTTTTGAGGTTGGAGACTTTGTCTGCCTGCATAGTATTAGATTAATTAATCAGCATGTACCCTGTCGTATAGTGACAAAATCTAGGAAAGGCTACCAGCTTTACTGCAGGAAAGGCATTCTCAACTGAAGCTATTCCAACAAAGAACTAACCGTTTTAGATGGTGACAGTTCTGTTTCACTCGACACCTGGCATCAAGCATCCAGAATCTCTTTCAAGAGTGTAACAGATGATCTGACTTGTGTGGAGGCATGCAATTGCAATATTAGCAGCAAGTCCACAGAAAGTGTGATTGAGCTCAATGATGATTCTGATGTGATGAGTACTGATAGTGCAATGTGGGTGTGCAATGCATTGTACTCTCTAACTAATGATGACAAGGAAATAATATTGTCACCATCTGGTTGGCTCAATGACAGCATCATCTCAGCTACACAGTTGCTCATGTTACAGCATTTCCCTCATATGTCTGGACTGCAACCACCAACACTTCAGCAGGCTTGGGCATTTGATGTGCATAGAAGAGAATTTGTTCAGATTCTTCACATTCACAACAGCCACTGGTGTGTCGTTTCTAATATAGGAT
Source organism: Cliona cf. orientalis (assembly GCA_963930775.1). Classification (NCBI taxonomy): domain Eukaryota; kingdom Metazoa; phylum Porifera; class Demospongiae; order Clionaida; family Clionaidae; genus Cliona; species Cliona cf. orientalis. The sequence continues at coordinate 24,171,598 of OZ005689.1, forward strand.
GTGAGGATGGAGTAATTAATTACTATGACAGCATGTATCCTTCCATTTCCTCAAAGACCATGCAACTCATTGCGAGTCTTGTGTTTAGCCCAGCATCAGAGCTTGAGGTTAGAATTATGGATGTGGGACAGCAAACCAATGGCTCAGACTGTGGTGTCCTCGCTATAGCCTTTGCTTTTGATATTTGTTGTGGTGAGGATCCATGCAGTGTAATATTCAATCATAAATCCATGAGGTACCACTTGGCCAAGTGTTTGGAGGAGTGCAAGTTTATCCGCTTTCCAATACTTGGTGAGCGAAAATCTTGTGGCATAAAGCACATTCAGAAGACTGACCTTCATTGCTCCTGCCGATTGCCTGAAAAAGTTGGTGTTGATCAAATGGCAGAGTGTGATGCTTGCAAAGTTTGGTACCATCAACACTGCATGGATATTCCACCTGAAGTATTTGATAATCCCAATATTCCCTGGAAGTGTAAAAGGTGTGAATCGCTGTGAAATCCTGTGTCATCCTATTGCTCATATTCCTCCAGTGATATTATTGTAAACTAACTTATTGCTGTGTAGGAGTATGAGAGGGTGGTAGGGTGGGAGGGCAGCGATGCAGTGTCACCTCCTCGTGATGGTGCTGCCTGGGCCCTCAGAAATAGGCTTCTGAGGGGCTGAGAGCACTGCAAAGGTGTCCTTGCTCATACTCAAATATGGCGAATATAGAGAATCATACACTGAACATATGTCAACTTATTTGAAATACAATAGTCTAGGACTAGGGTAGTTCTGTATTTTTCCGCTATTAAGCGCATGCGCTTATATCTCCACAGGAAGCAAACCTGCACTAAATAGCAAAGTGCGCCTAACAGCGAGATGCACCTAACAGCGAGATGCGCCTAGCAAAAATAGCTACATCAAGAACGCATGTCATATAAGGGGCGTGGCCAATCGATTGATCGCACGATCGTTCGCATTGCTGCATTCCGCTCAGCTCGAAATGCCGTTCATTACTCGAAGAGCCTGAGAATCGATAGAACCCATCGTGATTTCGACTAAGTTGAAAGGGCTGGAACCCTAAGCACGCAAGCAAGCAAGCATGCAGATATCGAGGTCAAGGGTCACATATGCGCTTATACGCGAAATGCGCCTAATAACGAGTGCATAGGCCAACAAAATAGCATGCACTTAATAACAAATATGCGCTTATAAGCAATTGCGACTAATAACGAGAAAATACGGAATTACACATACCATATTTATTCGAATAATAGCCGTGATATTTTCCACTGATTTTGTATAAAAGGGGCTATACATTGTATCTCGGAAGTGGTAAGGAGTCAAGACTTCACATTGGGATTTCAGTACAAGTGCTATCAGCCCACCAAGTGGATTCCTTACCAACAATTAATAGATGCCTAACACTTTTGGCCCTCCGAAAGGAGTTTTAGGACAATATCTCAAACAATTCACTACACAGCCTTCACACTCATGTCAAATACCGTAGGTCGGGTTTTTATTGCATCTATTAAATGCGAAATGCGAGGTTTTCAAGTGCTCGCAATCAATTGATTCGCAGGAATAAATTTACGCAATGTATAGCTCATTGTCACGTGACAATGCTAAAGTCTGTGTCTCAATCCAGTGTTCAGTTAGCACACTGTCTATCCAAAATCGTTGTCTTAATCAATATTTTCAACTAATGATAAACCTGCCAACATCCAGATCCAATAATGGCTACTCTCCTGGTCCAAATTACGATGGACTCAGATGTGCTACTTGGACTCGCCATCACTCGAGGATCGGTCTGTAGCTGCCGCATTGTATGTATTTATTGCCCACCCCACGAGGTACTCAGATTGAGGGGGTGTGGCTTGCTCGCATGCACCAAGCGCATTTATTAGATTCGCAATGTAGCTTCAGAAGTCCAGTTCGCAATTATTATTAAATCACGCAATTAAAACCCGACCTACGGTAAATGATATCTATCGCATATTGAACTTTGACCTATAATACAAACATATAGGAAACACGTGGGTGGCAACACGTATGATAATTTCTCGTATCAGTCGTGTTCGTCACCTGCGAAATCCGTATCAGTTGTATTCGTCACATGATCGCCATAATTATATGCAGTGTTGAAACGTTGAACCATGTGAGCACTGTTCTCACACAGAGGCCAAGGTGAGTTGCTTATATCAGTACTTTGGCTTGATTTCTGTTGCCCGTGTATAAATGAGCAAGGTACAGCTCTATTTAGCTTATGCCTTGGTCTTTGGTGTCTAAAATGGCAGCTGCCGTTACGAAAATTTACTATTAAATAAATACCTTACTACCATAGAACAATGATACCTCGGAAATATCACTCGTTCATTGCCTTTTGCATTGTTACTCATGTTTCGCACTCGTAATAATACGCAGCAATGAACTCATAATATTCCTCTGTATCGTCGTTCTACTATGGTAATAGTCTTTGGATAAAGCGCACACCCTTAACTGGAAAATAATACTCTTTAAATTTGGCTAACATTTTAGAGAGTAGTGTTGCGGTATGAAGCCATAAAACGAATATAATTACAGCTACATCTCATAATTAAAATCCCTGGTAGAATTACAAAGGTTGGTACCAAATTTCATCTTCTAATCTTAAATAGTTTCAATTTTATAGGCTGAAATGAAGAACATAAAAAAATGTGCTATTGTGCTTGGTTGCACAAGGATGTAGGTCTCTATTAAAATTTGTAGGTCTCTATGAGAAATAGAGACCTCTGAGTGACCAATCAGATCACAGTATTTGTTAAAACTATATTCTTAAATTATAATAGAATTGTAATGTAGGTATATTTAGTCCTCAATGTTTATCACATCTAATACCACACAACCTCCGAAACCACTCTAATACTATCAGCCTGTAACAGTGTTACGTGTACATTTCCTGGTTTAGAGGCATGCATATACCATAATGCAAAATTCTTCAGAAAGATTCCATGTAGGATGCTCTTCAGTAGCTCAACTACTTGTTCACCTCACTTGCGCAGCAGGGGGAGAAATAATTTGTTGTATCCATCTATCATTATTGTTATCACATACATGTACAAGCTGTTTGGAGGGCTAGGAAACATTTCATGCAATAATTGGATCAAAACTAGGAATTCAATTTGAATAATTTTTTTTTATTCACGCAGTGTGTCTATCATAATTATGGAAGCCATGCATTTACAATGTTTTCCAACTATGCACACATAACATGTACGTGACGATCTTTATCTATTCGCTCAAAATAACAGTATACAGTGGAACCCCGCCTTGCGGACACCCCTGAAAAGCGGACATCTGCGATAATGCGGATACCTTGCCCGGTCCGGAATGCTATCTCCATAGATTCACATACAGTCGGAACCCCTGAAATGCGGACACCCCGCTATTCCGTAAAGCGGACACTTGGCTTGGCCCCAACAGTATCACTGCCCATATAAACTCACCCTCATAACGGACACTATGGCGAAAAAGTCGTAGACTTGTTTGTAAAACAAATAGCAAGAAGAGCTAAAGGCTAGCTATAGCGCTATAAGTGCACTAGAACTGCTAATCTCTGTGCTAGTAGCCTCGAGTAGCTTCCATGTGCTTCACTTCTGAGGTCACAGGTCACATCACATCATTGGTTATAGCGGTAAGCCACATCCCGTACTTCAATAACCCCTGAAAAGAGGACACCTCGATAATCCGGCCACTTTACTGGGTCCCAAGGGTGTCCTGATAAGAGGGGTTCCACTGTAGTACTACGCGTGCAGTTATAATTATCTGTAAGTGGTGCTCTGTGTGGTGATTTCTCGACAATTTCTGCTTAGTGTGTGGTTCCCTCGAAAATAAATTAGCTTGTAGTGTGTATAGACCACATTTACTAGACAGTGGGAAATCCCTATTTGCAATGCTTACGCTAGGTGGGTGCTCTTTCAAATAAGTATTAGACCTCTGCAGGAAATAGAGGCAAAACTGGGGGTGTGGGCAGACAATCCATATTAGGCCCCCCTTTTGCAAGACTACAGGTCTCCCACCCATACATATATATTATGGGTGGGAGAATCAATATTGTGTAGTTATATACAGATTCAGGATCGATTTGTAGCTGCCCCATCCCATGAGGTACTCAGATTGAGGGGGAGTGGCTTTCTCGCATGCACCAAGAGTATTTATTATTTCAGAAGCCCAGTTCGCAATTTTTAAATCACGCAATTAAAATCCGACCCATGGTATATGTACAATACATTTTAATATCAACGCACAGTTTGCATGGTGCCTATGGGGTAATGATATGCATGCTGTACACGTGGGGGCAAATAGTGTGCAAATCTGTATCTTCTAGTGTGAGTGTGAGTTAGTTCTCGTTCTACCATTGAAAAAAAGAAGAGCTGAGCTTTCATATACATGTAAATACTAAAAACAAGACTAAGCGTGCCGAGATAACCAATGCAGAGATGATCTACCAGTGATGTCACTATAGCGCAGTAGATCGGCACGGCACCGCTCTATCCTGTCAAGAAATGGGCGGGGTCATATGCATGTTGCAATGGAAGCTGTACTGGGCATACCCATAGCAACAGCCTGCTACTATAACTGCAGTATACCAATGTGTACTATACCAGCCAGCTGTTATTACTAGTACACACCACAGGTGCCTAGCATACAACCACAAGCATGTAGCACTGTAAACACTGCTGTGGTCACTGTTCTAGCTATGTATGCATGCAAATAGCCGTTTTATGGTACAGGTTGTTGCCACACTTCCACCGCTCTATAAAAAGATTTCTAGCTACAACCCTGATCTAGTCTCGTCCCTAGGCCACTCCCACGTTTTCAACGGTACATGCAGAAAAGGGTAGAGCCTGGTACGCGAAGTCAGGTGCAGCATGTCATGATGATTGAGTGTGACATGGCATGAGCGAACGAAATGTAGGCTGATCCAGGTCAACAAAACCAGGCAGTTTCTATGGTATCCGTGCCTTCTATCAACTATAAACGTACATTTTGGGCCGTCGAAGGATCACCTTTTACTCATATCACAGAGATATGGTCGTGTCTCTTGTGATTTACGAGCTGTAGCGCTCACAAGCACCATGTGTAAGTTTTGACCCGTGAGGTGGTCTGGACCTCTCTCTCCATCAAATGATTTTGTGTACCAGGCCTCCCCCTTTTCTGCGTATGACACTGAAAACGTGTGGCCTGGAGACGAGGCTAGAGATGATCCAGTTTTCAGCGGCGTGTGGCTGATGGCATTTTTGAATTGGGGGCAAATCAATAACTCTCAAAACAGCGCTGCACCTGATCCACAAGTACATGTATTATTTTATGTACCAGAGCATATATTTCGTTGAATTCCGAGTCTTCCAAGGCTATTTGGTCACCACAAGCATACTTTGAATACCTTTATTCCGTTTTATTTTTTTAGTAGTACATGTAGCTAGACTATCAACCAAGAAAACACAAAACTTTAGCTACTAAACCAGCTAAGTTTTGGCTACTAACACTTCGTCTTGAGTACTTTCTTCGTGCTAGTTCAACTCGCTTGTCCATTTCTTGATCTTTTCTGGCTTAATAGAACTTATTTGGGGCAAATCAGTATTAAACTCTTACTCCAGAATGAAAAAAGGCATCCTCGATGTCTATACAATAGCAGTAGCGTGGAAAAGAGCCACTAGAGGCGCTTCGAGAAACCAGCCTTTGAAAATGAGAAAATCTCATCCTGTCCTGGGTAGGGCCTGGTACAGATAGATATATGGACGTATATAATACTATTGCGTTTACTCGCGTAATACATTTGTTGTACGTACGCACGCATGCGTATTCATACGTGGAACACACCATTTCCGTTTTTCATTAAACAGTAGGTCTTAGCCTTAGCAGATAGGCTTCTTGTGCAAACTGCTGACACGGCACTATACGTACATATACCTAGCGTGTATGGCACACGTAATACTGCATGCTGCATATCGGTATTACACAATTGCATGCAATATCCAAGTAGACATGCAATCTGCTCAGTGCACTTGCTGTTTCATTTCTTATTGCAATAAATCTCACAGCGCTGAGGGTTTGGCACCAATGGTGTTAACTGCTTTGGAGCTGTGGTGTATGTGGCCACAATACTGTGCAACACAACTTAGCTGCTCTACTATGTGCCGGGGGTCAGGGGGTGGAAAGTTTCAAAATAATATTTAGAAAAAAGCCTACAACGCACTATTGTGCCGCAGTACGCACACACATATACATGTGCCTATACGCCATGTGCTGTACACTACAAGTATATAGAACTACATGTATAGCTAGCTGAGACCAGAAACACTTGAAAGCGCAAGTGAACTACGCACTTTCGTTGTGAATTTCCATTGAGACTGAGGCAAGGGAAAAGTTACATTGTACATATGAGTTTGTGCTCGTATGTACACCTGAAGAAGCCCTAAGGGCGAAACGTATTAATAATTTCTGAGTCTGAGGAGTAAGGGCATGGTTTGATCCATACTATTGTAGTCAATCTATGGAAAGCGTTGAAATCACTAAACTGAATACTATTCCCTTTCAAATGACAATTATGATGAGCTAGTAAGCATCCTGCAAATCTATAGCAAGTTCTATTACAGCTTGAACACTTCGGTGAAACCATATACACAATGTATTGCACATGTACTGCACATGAATCTTAGTCAAGAAATACAAAAGTAGAAGTTAATGTAAACTAATGACTGATGAAACCAGATACATCTAAGTGAGGTAGTGATGGTATATAAGCATACTCTGTCCCGAAGAATCAGTGAGTGGTGATCAAAACAAGTGGAATGGGAGATTACTTCAGTGATAAGTTGAATACATTGCTGCTGCCATGCACATGGCTCCATTGCTATCAATAATTGATTCACATGAATAAACTAATGAAATGATTGTATGTAGTAATACATTGGTCAACATCAGTAGTACAGTCAGTCTTATATTGTCAATCGTGTCCGTTGTGGGTTTTCGTCAATATTTTTGACCAACGATAAATCTGGAACATCCAGCCAAACGACTTACCTTTTCTGCTTGTACTTGCCATCATTCGAGAATCAATTGACTAATAATAATATATGCAGCTGCTGCATTTTGTCCATAGTCCATCCCATGTGTCGCTTTCCCGCACACACCAAATGCATATACATGACATTGTATTAGATTCGCAACGTAGCTTGAAATAGTCCCACTCGCAATCATGAAGTCATGGAATTAAGTCCCACCTTTGGTATACCCTGAAGAAAGCATGTAGAGGCTGGAATCCCACTATAAGAATAATAATATCACCAGAGAAATGGGTGATCCTGATCGAGCTAGCTATATTATTATGTACGATATTACCTTATGTTACACATGCGCACTGCATTTGTGATTCTCAAGAAGAGTTTACAACATATGCAACAGCTTAAAGAATGTTCGTGTTAGTGAGAGGAATTTCATCAATTTTTGCACATGATGCACTCGGCCGCTGAGCACTGAAATTCTCTGGGAGGTGGCCCACAATTGTACCTACTCATCTTCTGGCTCTCTCATAGTTGGTGTCCATTTATCTTTCTACAAACGGTGCCTTCAAATGATGCTTTTATGAATCAAGATTGTATCTTCCTCGCTTGTCATGATCGCTAGCTAGCATAGACCGATAGAATAAAAGATGAGCGTGCACAAACACGGTGGTCACGTTAGAAAATGCATGTACTAAGCATAAAGTGTCTCTTGTAAAGTGAGAGGGGAAGAAAGTGTTCTCTGTCATATCTGTTTCGATAGTTCGGAAGTATCGATGTTGAGCAAAGCAAGAATGTCACCATCTTATGATTGTATGTTATTATAATTTGAGCATGCAGCTACTTTTGGCCATGGCCAGCAATGAGGGATGCGGCATACAATGTGACTGATCTATGGGGAGGGGTGGGGAAGCTCCCCCCCTCTCCAAATAAAAAAAGAGAGGGAGAGGAGATATCGGGAGGTGGGGGAACGTATACTATTTAGATATTATAATAACTAATAGTATTCCCCTAAATCAAATTATATACACGCCTAAAAATCACAAAACGTATACTAACGGATACAGTCACTTAAAGTACTATATTGACACTACAAAACTGTGCAGAGAAATGGGCAGAAATTGCTGACCTAGAAGGGAGGTCTCTATCACCTAAAGAAAATGAGCACTTGACTGCAATGAAACGTAAGCTGTGTTGTAGTTTCAGCAGATTACCAAAATTATGAGTAAACTCGTACCTTACTGGGGGGGGGGGGGCATCTCCTCAGCCTGGAAGTACGTATTACAGAAGCTATCACGAGATTTATGGTATTGTAAACCATGCCACAAACGATAATAAAGTCCATTTGATGAAAGAATAGGGCCTACAAACACTGACCACACCATTTCCTATACTACTCATTACATTTCAACCTTACCAAGCTGGGTGAGACGACTGTTGAGCAAGGACGTCTAGATTTGCTTCGCATATCTTTTCTCATTGCCGGACATACGAAGTTTAATCTGGATTTACTTTTCTCGAGAATTGCCAAGACGTACAACCGCTGTGATGTTTTTTTTCGACCATGGAACTACAGGCTGAGAATGATGTAGTAGTCAACTATGCTAATGTCACTGAGTTCAATAGTTTGAGTGTGGCGAGAGCCTTTGAGCACAAAATACTCAAAGCTGCAAGGGACTACGGGCCTCCACGACTGTTTTCTCAAAGCATTGTTTAATAAGTTGTTCCAAGAGCACGTGCACAGTGCTATACTGGTCCTTCAGCCCAGCATCAATCCATATCTTAGCTGGGAAGGATCGTTCAAGTGACATCATTGCAGATGAGCATAACTAAGTTGAATAGGAAACGGCCTCTTTCAGAATCTAAAATGGTACACTTGACACAAATGTACCAAAATTTCATTCCTTCTGGACATTGGCTAATTAGTTTGACTCTTCCATGTTTGAACATTGAATTAAGATTAATTTCACTAATTGCTCCCTTCATACTAAGTGAAATGTACAATCATCATAGTTTTTTTTCAATGGGGAGAGATCTTAAATTTATTGCAGATGTCACAGGAGAAGATTGAGCATAATTTTTATCCTATTATCCACTTCAATATAAGCCTAAATTAGTTACGACATTGTGTGTGCCTAATGACTCATTTTTACTTGATCCATTCACAAGTTTAACATGTCCCTATAGTTTGTGTACCAAGTTTGGAGCATTGTCCATCTGCAAAGGGGGATCTATGAGCAAAAATGTGCAAAAATTTGGCCAAAATGTAGGCTAATTAGAAACTAGGGGTGAGGCATTCCTCAATGCCACCAAAATGACTCGATAGGACCATAAGGAAACAAGCAAATAATTATGCCAAGTGCTCGTTTGTTTCCAAGACCAGTCCTACCACTGCTAAATCTAGGGTAACTCAGTTACGTGTAATCAATATTGCAAGAACGTTGAATTATTTATTAGTGTGAATGAGTTCTACCCTTTAACAGAAGTGTGAAGACAGTGATTCAAAAGAGGACTGTTCAACAACTCAAACATTGGTGTGAAAAGAAATGGATACATAATGCTAAAGATGCTAGTGATGCTTTAGCGCTTGTTGCAAATGGAGGTAAACTCACTTTTGGTGTACTGGAGTTAGTCAAAAGAGCCAGGCCCAGGGACAAAAACGAGCACACACAGGTTCGGGACCAAGCAGTGAGGAATCCACAAAAATAGAAAAGGAAGCAGTCCTTCACTGAGGAACGAGAAGAGCGAATGACTGAGCTCGTAGCGAGTCTTCGTGAACGTCATGGAGCTAAGTATTCCACACTTCAGTACAGATTATGGGCGGAAATGTTTATAAGAAACTCACAAGACATTCGATACACCCCCACCATATCCGCTGTTTGGAGAAGAAAAGCGACCACGTGCTGCAAGTTCAGCTTCTGGGCAGGTTAATGAAGTCACTAACTGGTTTAGCTAATTCTATTGCCATTGCGCTGGTACCTAATCAACTTCAGCAGTCTGTATCCTCCAATTCTACCGCTTCACCTACAAAAACTGCTCAACTCAGGAGCAAGTACATGGAACAGCTACAAGACCTGATTAAGCTTTGTGATATTGGTGCACTGACATCCGATGAATATGAGGAAGAAAGAGACGTTATTGTTAACTCAATGAGAAAGCTCAAAAACTGAATAAAAAACAAACATTGTGATTACAGTAACATAGTTTAGTTAATACATGTATCCAGAATGGCTAATGTATTTGATGCAGTATTGCTGTGTAATGGTGCAAAATGCCATTGTTACTACGAGTTGTTAAGTACACAGTATTATTGGCTTTCAAAAATGCCTTGACTTTAGAAAATACGTGTTTTATCATATTTAATTCTGGGGAGTAGGGGGGAAGAAATCTGAGAAAAGCACCAACTCCAGCAATCATCTGTGCAATTTTTGTCCAAGTGGTGAATTGAGGCATTGTCCATGACTACTACCGAATGACTGTTAGTCCCATTAAATGGCTTCAAAACAGGCAGTAGGCTTATTCTTACAAACCTCTCAAACACATCACCATTAACATTCTTCTTTACAATGTAGGCATCTCCCATTCCTTGCATACTCATTACTCCAATAGCATTGATCTGTTTCCCACCAACAAGTAGTTGGTGGGAAACTGCTCTCATCCCCTTTAGGCTGTATCCATGGGTCTGTACAGAGTTCCTACGGTTAGACCCAGTTTCATCCACCCATACAAGCAAACAGAGAAATTTCAGCCATGAATCATGCCTGCATTTCCATGCTACACTAAAGAGCCACCAACTGCACTTTCTTAAACCTAGACGTTGCACTGTTCTACATATAGTGGAAACATGGACCCATGTACCTGTCAGATCATACAACTCGGATTGCAGCTCCTCCAGGTAGGCTTAACCATCAGACTGAAGTATAGCAATCTGTTCAAATTCAGTCAACAGACGCGGGGGTCCATGCTGCTGATTTGTGGGTGCAACACTACCAGTAGCATGGTACTGGGCTCTACATTTCTCTTGCAAACAAAGAGAACATCAGCAATTTCGCTGACACTCAAGCCACGAATGAGGTGCAGCCAAACTGCCCTCCATCTGAGATCCTCAGAGTACTTTGCAGGCATGATCAGTCAAATTTTAAAATTTGGCATGTGCATTGCGTCATCAAAATTTAATTTGGTACAGGTACAAGCGCACCTGGTGCTGTGCTGTGCAAGGGTTGTGTGCAAAGTTTACTTAAGTACAGCACTGCATTGCAATTCCTAATTCCACAATGTACACTGAACAAACCACATGCTGGACTACTTCCCAGACCAAATGACAACCAACAGGCAAAGTGCTGTACAAGAGTGATGCTGTGGTTAAATATCAAAGGATGTTTGTGGTTAAAAATAACATCAATTGTAAAATAGTGATCGAAGACTGGTGCTGCGCTGCTCTACTGCTCCGTACAGGAAATTCTGGGAATCTTGCAAACAAATGTGGCACTTGAAGTGTGCGCATGCGCAAAAATTTGAAATTCGCTAGTGGTGCCGAGGCTTTCGAAAAGCCATACCACAATGCAAGTATGTCGACAAGATTGATAATCATTATATTTTGATCATCATGATAAATCTCATTGTAGACTAATTGGCTCCAAAAATAACTACCAGAATGCCTCTGAAATGTTCTCAGACTCGGAGTCTAAACTTTCAAAATTTCATCAAAGGATCTCAGCCCTCCCCCCCCCCCCCCCAAACTTTTGATGTGATAGGATTGGACACCTACGATGATGTATGTGACGGTATGAACTGGCAATGGCAACGGATTGCTTTAGATTACCAGATCATTATACACCATCGCTATAACTATTAAGGAGGTGTCCTATCAGGACTACTTGATCTCGTCCGCATACTGCGATGTCAGCACTGCTAGCATGCTAGCAGGTTTGTGCATCCACAAACCCGAAGCACGTTTGTTTGCAAGATTCCCTAAATTTCCTGTGACTTCCCTGCCTCCATTCTGTGCTGACAATGCAACTCTTTTGCAACAAACACACACACAATTGTAAGGATAGTAGTTACTATCCTTAGTCCAAGGATTACAATGCCATGGGCACTATAGACAGAAAGTTCGAGCCAGCAGACATGCATGTGCACACACACACACACACACACTCACACACAATCATGTACATAGTATACATGTACACACAGATATGCACAAATTTACACACACACACACACACACACACACAAATGCACACACCTGCACATACATTGTATGTCGTATCAGGGGCATAACTATGTTTTTATACTGGGGCTACAGGCTCCATAAGGTCAGTTTTAGCTGGCCAAAGAAGGAGGCAGATCCCGCTCCCAGCAAAGGAAGAAATCTTAGAAAATTTGATGTGAAAATCTGCATGAAGTTTATGAATTACCTTTCATTTGTGAACGTGCTGTAGTTCTGATGATCTAGCTGACTGATGTAGGTGCTATGAGCCAATTGAAGCATCAGATGAGAGTGGCTGGATACAATTAACCCTAGGCACATGCGTGAGGGTTATGGTACCGAGTATTTCAGTTCCCTTTGAACAGCAGTGTACTGTATGCAGTGTACATGGTTTATAGTGGTTGTATCTGGTTTGCTTGGGCTTCCCATGCAGTTATGTGGTAGGCCATAGACATGACTGTACTATACATGTGCTAGTGCATGCACACGCTACTGCACAAGTCCTAGTGCATACAGAGTGCTATTAACAATTACGGTGATTCCACGGTGATTTTGAATTTGGCGGGATATTTGAACAGCTATTAAAACTGCTATTATGGCCACCAGTGCTGAATCTCGGAGGAAGACTGCTTACTCTGATGACCTCAGGTGGCGAATAGGCTAAGGATAACCAAAAAAACTGTCTTATCAAGATGTAGCTACAAGTTTATGTATGTCACTGGGAACTGTGCATGTGTGGAGTAAATCCATGGCAACAGGTGAGATTACTGCAAAAAGCAACCACCTAGGGAATACATGAGAGTATTGGATCATCACCATGAATTGGTTGTAATAGGATTGGTATTACACCAGCCTGATATGTACCTCAAGGAATTTTGCCAATACATATAATACGTATATGCAATATCTGGTGTGAATGGCTCTACACTATGTAGGATTTTATGAAAGCACGGCCTCACAAGAAAAAAAATTAGGCAAAAAGCTATTCAGCACTGTTCAATGTTAAGAGGCCATTTTTTTAGCTGAGATGACAACATTCCGTTCCATGAGGAAATACGCTGGTTGGCCAAGCATGAGGTACGCGTGATGGGAGTGGAGCACATGGTAGCATTGGCCTGGGACCTGCGTTAGCAGCTGTCCAGTGAATGCCAGAGCCAGGCTGAGGAGGTCGAGGTGGCCCATAGTTAGGTTGTGAAGCATCGCTGTGTGGCCATGTTGGAGAAGCATCAGATTCTAGGTATCCGATGTTGTACCAATGCTTCAAATCCATCTTTGTCAAGAATCACTTGCTGACTCAGCTCACTGCACTGAATCATGCACTAAGCTATACACATGTATGTAAAATTTGCATGCCAATAATACTGTACTGCATGGCTATCAAACGGCGCTTGTGGTGATGTATGGGTGTGTCAAATTGAATTAACTTGTTACTGTGTAAACCTCTGCAGACTGACCACTTGTCTCAGATCACTACAGCGCACTATTCAAAGGGAAATGAAATACTCAGTAGTCTTTCTGTATGTGAACGAGTATGTGTGTCTATTACTGCGCTACCTGCTACATACTTCGTTTTTATATCTCAAATGCAGTGTTGTTTCTTACCGCGTTTTCATTGTATGTATTGTGTGGATTTAGCTGAAAACGCTCTGTTCAAGAATTTTGGGGATTTGCAGGTCACCGCCGCCTTCCTCGCTCCCTAATGAGCTTTGGATGAACAAAAGAGACAGTAAGGGTATGTACGCATGGCTAGAGATAGATATAACAAGACGACTGGCTTGTCTCTGAGCATAGAACATTAGCAGATAGGCTTCTTATGCAAACTGCTGACATGGCACTATACATACATATACCTAGCATGTATGGCACACGTAATACTGCATGCTGCATACCGGTATTACGCAATTGCATGCAATATCCGAGTAGACATGCAATCTGCTCAGTGCACTTGCTGTTTCATTTCTTATTGCAATAAATCTCACAGTGCTGAGGGTTTGGCACCAATGGTGTTAACTGCTTTGGAGCTATGGTGTATGTGGCCACAATACTGTGCAACACAACTTAGCTGCTCTATGTGCCAGGGGTCAGGGGTGGGAAGTTTCAAAATAATATTTTAGAAAAAAGCCTACAACGCACTATTGTGCCGCATTACGCGCACACATATACACGTGTGCCTATATGCCATGTGCTGTACACTACAAGTATATAGAACTACATGTATAGCTAGCTGAGACCAGGAACATGCACTTGAAAGTGCAAGTGAACCACGCACTTTCGTTGTGAATTTCCATTGAGACTGAGGCAAGGGAAAAGTTACATTGTACATATGAGTTTGTGCTCGTATGTACACCTGAAGAAGCCCTAAGGGCGAAACGTGTTAATTTCTGAGTCTGAGGAGTAAGGGCATGGTTTGATCCATACTATTGTAGTCAATCTATGGAATCCCTCAGGAGAGCGTTGAAATCACTAAACTAAATACTATTCCCTTTCAAATGACAATTATGATGAGCTAGTAAGCATCCTGCAAATCTATGGCAAGTTCTATTACAACTTAAACACTTCGGTGAAACCATATACACAATGTATTGCACATGTACTGCACATGAATCGTAGTCAAGAAATACAAAAGTTAAGTTAATGTAAACTACATCTAAGTGAGGTAGTGATGGTATACTGAACTGCTCACGGAAAATCTCAACAATCAAATTTCTCCTCCATCACCTAGACAGAATATTAATGGTCTAATGGCTACACTGAACATGAATTAAGTGTTCATCCTCTGAGTAATAGTAGTATAATGAAACCTCACTCAATGATCACGTTATTAAGGTGGCCAGCTTGCTTTTAGTGATCAGCATGTAAGGTCTCAAAATTACACATACACATACTCAATGGCTACAAAATAATAATCAAAACATGGGCATACCTCAACATGCTTGTACATACATATCTGTATGCAACCACCTTGTTCAGCCTTTTTTAAGTGCACAAATAACATTATTGCTCTTGACGTGAATTGAGTGCTGTGTTTAACTACCACTATCTACTTATGCAATACATACAAACACACACACTAGTTTCAAGTTTTCACAAAGTTTTCAAGAGCTTGCTATCAATAATTGATTCACATGAATAAACTAATGCAATGATTGTATGTAGTAATACATTGGTCAACATCGGTAGTGCAGTCAGTCTTATATTGTCGATCGTGTCTGTTGTGGGTTTTCGTCAATATTTTTGACCAACGATAAATCTGGAACATCCTGCCAAACGACTTAACTTTTCTGCTTGTACTCGCCATCATTCGAGAATCAATTGACTCTAATATATGCAGCTGCTGCATTTTGTCCATAGTCCATCCCATGTGTCGCTTTCCCGCACACACCAAATGCATATACATGACATTGTATTAGATTCGCAACGTAGCTTGAAATAGTCCCACTCGCAATCATGAAGTCATGGAATTAAGTCCCACCTTTGGTATACCCTGAAGAAAGCATGTAGAGGCTGGAATCCCACTATAAGAATAATAATATCACCAGAGAAATGGGTGATCCTGATCGAGCTAGCTATATTATTATGTACGATATTACCTTATGTTACACATGCGCACTGCATTTGTGATTCTCAAGAAGAGTTTACAACATATGCAACAGCTTAAAGAATGTTCGTGTTAGTGAGAGGAATTTCATCAATTTTTGCACATGATGCACTCGGCCGCTGAGCACTGAAATTCTCTGGGAGGTGGCCCACAATTGTACCTACTCATCTTCTGGCTCTCTCATAGTTGGTGTCCATTTATCTTTCTACAAACGGTGCCTTCAAATGATGCTTTTATGAATCAAGATTGTATCTTCCTCGCTTGTCATGATCGCTAGCTAGCATAGACCGATAGAATAAAAGATGAGCGTGCACAAACACGGTGGTCACGTTAGAAAATGCATGTACTAAGCATAAAGTGTCTCTTGTAAAGTGAGAGGGGAAGAAAGTGTTCTCTGTCATATCTGTTTCGATAGTTCGGAAGTATCGATGTTGAGCAAAGCAAGAATGTCACCATCTTATGATTGTATGTTATTATAATTTGAGCATGCAGCTACTTTTGGCCATGGCCAGCAATGAGGGATGCGGCATACAATGTGACTGATCTATGGGGAGGGGTGGGGAAGCTCCCCCCCTCTCCAAATAAAAAAAGAGAGGGAGAGGAGATATCGGGAGGTGGGGGAACGTATACTATTTAGATATTATAATAACTAATAGTATTCCCCTAAATCAAATTATATACACGCCTAAAAATCACAAAACGTATACTAACGGATACAGTCACTTAAAGTACTATATTGACACTACGAAATTGTGTGCAGAGGAATGGGCAAAAATTGCTGACCTAGAAGGTAGGTCTCTATCACCTAAAGAAAATGAGCACTTGACTACAATGAAACGTAAGTTGTGTTGTACTTTCAGCAGATTACCAAATGAGTAAACTCGTACCTTACGGGGGAGGGGGGGGGCATCTCCTCAGCCTGGAAGTACGTATTACTTACAGAAGCTATCACGAGATCTATGGTATTGTAAACCATGCCACAAACGATAATAAAGTCCATTTGATGAAAGAATAGGGCCTACAAACACTGACCACACCATTTCCTATACTACTCATTACATTTCAACCTTACCAAGCTGGGCGAGACGAGTTCATCTGTTTCTTGATAATACCAGCAGCCAAACAAAAATGAAACTGTTGAGCAAGGACGTCTAGATTTGCTTCGCATATCTTTTCTCATTGCCGGACATACGAAGTTTAATCCGGATTTACTTTTCTCGAGAATTGCCAAGACGTACAACCGCTGTGATGTTTTTTTTTCGACCATGGAACTACAGGCTGAGAATGATGTAGTAGTCAACTATGCTAATGTCACTGAGTTCAATAGTTTGAGTGTGGCGAGAGCCTTTGAGCACAAAATACTCAAAGCTGCAAGGGACTACGGGCCTCCATGACTTTGTTTTCTCAAAGCATTGTTTAATAAGTTGTTCCAAGAGCACGTGCACAGTGCTATACTGGTCCTTCAGCCCAGCATCAATCCATATCTTAGCTGGAAAGGATCGTTCAAGTGACATCATTGCAGATGAGCATACACTAAGTTGAATAGGAAACGGCCTCTTTCAGAATCTAAATGGCACACTTGACACAAATGTACCAAAATTTCATTCCTTCTGGACGTTGGCCAATTAGTTTGACTCTGCCATGTTTGAACATTGAATTAAATTTTAATAAGATTAATTTCACTAATTGCTCCCTTCATACTAAGTGAAATGTATAATTATTATCAGTTTTTTTTTTCAATGGGGAGAGATCTTAAATTTACTGCAGCTGTCACAGGAGAAGATTGAGCATAATTTTTATCCTATTATCCACTTCAATATAAGCCTAAATTAGTTACGACATTGTGTGTGCCTTATGACTCTTTTTTTACTTGATCCATTCACATGTTCAACATGTCCTTATAGTTTGTGTACCAAGTTTGGAGCATTGTCCATCTGCAAAGGGGGATCTATGAGCAAGAATGTCCAAAATTTGGCCAAAATGTAGGCTAATTAGAAACTAGGGGGTGTGGCATCCCTCAATGCCACCAAAATGACTCAATACCATAGTTTCAAGCAAATACTTGTCTTGTGAAATTGATTTTATCCCCATTTTCAAATTCTACTCCCTATACATGGAATACTGCAGTCCTTCCATAACCACTGGTTTAGTAAGCATAGTTGTAGGAGCAGTACAGGTGGTCCACCAACCAGAGGTAGGGACCTTACCATACAAGGACGAAATTGACACAAATTGCTTAGAGGGGTTCCACTGTAAATGGGAAACACATGCAAGCAAATAATTATGCCAAGTGCTCTAGTTTGTTTCCAAGACCAGCCCAACCACTTGTTGAATCTAGGGTAACTCAGTTATGTGTAATCAATATTGCAAGAACGTTGAATTATTAGTGTGAAGGAGTTCTACTGTTGAACAACTCAAATAGAAGTGTGAAGACAGTGAAGAGGACTGTTTAACAACTCAAACATTGGTGTGAAGACAGTAATGAGTTATACTGTTCAACAAATCAAGTGAATAAAATGAATGAGTTTATAAATATGGCAGCAACAGGGTAGCTGTATACAATAGTCGGAATCCTAGTCGAATCACAGTCTTTCTATTAATGGAGAGGTCGACGTGATACTTCCACCTCTATCGCATACACCACCAGGGTAGGTCCTGCCACACCTTATGGCAAATGGTGGAAGTTTACTGCATGAAGAAAATAAAAATTTGCTGAAGTAAGCCACTATCGTTGCAGTATAATACAGTACCATAATATTCATTCTGATTCATTCTAAAAAATTTGATTCATTTTTAGACGCGAAAAATGCAACATTGTGGAAATAAACTGATGGATGCACTACATTGTAGCCATGTCCCCACACTAAGCAGCTGTACTTAGCATGGCACAGTGTCATGTTTCCTTGGATGTGGGAAAGGAGACCAAAGGCTTTGACCAAGAGTAAATAAGGAAAGTGTCAAACGTGCTATATACCCTGTGTAACGTGTTCAGAGAGTAACGTGACTTCCCGCCTTGCACACGTGACCAACTCAAGGGGCTAAACGCTCGATTTTTCTCAAGTCTGTGAAGAATAGAGGCGTTTTTTGTGACTTTTATGCAAGATTTTCGTAAATGCTCGTTCTGTATTGTGATCTGCTAGCGTTTTCAGTCAAAATCGCACTCGTGTTAGCTTGCACTCCAGGCTACGCCCACACCTAGCAATTTGAATCGAGTGCTCTCATTGGTCAATTTTTGAATTCCTGGCGCATAATTTTCCGAAAACATCTTACACGGGGTATATAGCGCGTTTGATATTCTCTTCCCTTCCTTATTATTTACTCTTGCTTTGAACTGATGATAGGCCACACCTAAAGTAGGGCCCCCTACTGTCATGCCTTCAACTATTCTTTGGCTCCTAATATGGAATGTAGTAGCCTCATTCCCAGGTCACTCGGTTTCTAAAAATCACATGCAGAAAAATGGGAGGGCCTGCTATTAAAAGTTGCAGTACCTCAGTGTCATGATAATGTAAAGATCAGCAGTCAAAATGTCGCTTTAAAAAGTCAGCCAGCCGGTGGAAGCTGTGCACTATCTAATTTTCCACAATAGCAAGCAATAGCCTGAATCCCGAAATAACCTTTCACCTTCACTCTCCGCTCAACAAGCTGACAATAAATATGCCACCCCCACCCCCCCCCCCCCCCCCCCCAAAAGCATGCTAACTGCTCCTCTTTTTTGCTGCATGGAAAAAAAACTACAGTTGGTGGTTATGCCAAAATGGGCAGTGTTTCATGGTCCAAAGTCATTGCGCATATGCACAATGATGCTAGCACTCAAGAATTATGCAATGGGCCAATGCATCAATAGAATTAAATGCTATTTTGATAGAACTGGGATATTCACTTTCTACCCAGAATAATTTAAGACAAATATTGCTGTGAATGCACCCTTGAACATTGACTTCCATAATTATTGAGCCTAACTGTTGCAAGAACTGAAAAATCCTGCACTGTGTTCACATGAATAGGGTTGTGTAAACCAAAAGAATGCGATTGCACAATAATTAAATTATCAACTTGCAGGAGTACACATACTGCCCCTCCACAATCTCAAGAGGATAAATGCAAATGCAGCTCTATTTCATTGGTGCAAGGTATCATTGCATAACACTGTGTAACCAAATTACACACAAGTAGAAAAAAGGAAAGTATATGGGCACGCATGAACTTACTTTCATCCTTCAAGTTATGGCACATATTAGCTGAAGCAAGTTGCTACTGCTAAGCCTTCCACTATATATAGCCTACCCTTTTGCTGCCGCATTGAATGCACAATTGTAATTTGTACAGCACAAAAGAATGGGGTGATAACACGCATGCATACTGGATACTTCTGTACACAGTTACAGTAGAAAAAAATTGGCTTCCATATGCATAGTTTTCACAATTTTATTACTAGTTCAACTCACATTCCAGGCACCACTTCTCCCGCCAGGATGATTCTGAGATTGGGGCTACCAACGGTAGCTGTAGCACGTCCCATGACGGCGTCCACTCTAGACAGCAAGATATTCTCCGCAATCGGAGATCTGGCGAATATCTTGAAAAACTGATGATCTTCAGTGATCAACATTACCAAATCACCAGGTGCAGTATGGGGTATGAGACGTCTAGCTATGGTAGCCTCGATATAAATCTTTATGTCATCCTTAAGGCCGTTCATGGTGGTCTGGGAGGTGAGGCTGCTCAAGGCGCTCTCCACAAACTGCTTTTCAGCGGGCTGCGCATCGAACTCCCCCTGCACAATAGCGGCAGATAGCTCCGTTTGCAAGGATGCGATAATGATGTCTATGTTACTGCTGGTGACTCTGTACAGTTGCCCTTTGAGTTCGTGGATGCCTAGCTCTTCGAAGTCACCCCAGTTACCTTGTTTGAACTACATACAAGAAGAGACTAATTCAATACCAAGTGCAAGCGAATACCATTATAGTCGATAAAAACTTACTTGAAGCGAACGAATTAACTCGTCGTGAACCGTTGGGGTGATGAAAAGGTGGGCGCCTGACTGCCTGGAGGTCTGGAGCTCCCTGGCCCATCGATAAGCACTGATCGCCCTGGGCAAATACTGTGTGTGCTGCACTAGGTCCTTTAGCTTCATCTTCTCCCCCGCTTCCCCTCCAAAAAGTGCAGCTTGAAGCTCCACCTTGTACGCTACAAGCGAGCTGGGGCATCGGTCCCACATCTCCCCGTCCAATACTAGATTGACAACGCTGGAATCAAGGACATACTTCACATTGGAATTTGCCATGATTGCTCAAGTGGATTGTGTCGGGGCACGTTACGAATGCAACAACCTGAAAAGTCTTCACACAGCCAACTTGCGGCAACGATTCTGCACGAGAAGACTGAGTCCGCGCCGTGAGCCGCTGACTTTTATATCAGCCTCCCGCCCGCAGCAGCATGCACGAGCATGCATGCAGTACGCGCGCGCGGCCGATGTCCTTGTCGGCGCCGCGCGATCTCGTCCGATCCTCAAGCTCATGCGCATGACATGTCGACATGATATGAACTCATGCACAATGCCGCGCCGGCGACCAGTCACTTCCACCCGGATCCCGGATCGCGGATCAGATATCCCATGGCCCAAGGCCCCGGCCGGCCAGGCGCCCAGCCGTGGTTACGCATGCGCAGTAGATTGACCTTGGCGATGGCTAGATCGGTATCTTATCTTACTTGAATCATGGAGGATCTTGCAGCAGTAGACTGTTGCCAAGTGAGACACAGATTGTGCTCAACAGCAGCAGGAAAGATGCTGACTCCAACATGAACAATAACCATCAGTTATGAAGAGAGCAAGGTGAGAACTTATTCCATCGCTTCAAGAAATGAAAACTGGAGCCAGAAAGGAATCAGTGAAGCGAGTCACTTCAGTATCTCGGTGCAAAATGTTGTACGCAAAGAAAGAGATAGTGTGCTGTGCAGATGGGTGTGACCGATAATTTCATTAACTGCAAATATTGCTCCTGTACTAATGCCTATTTTTGCCGTGTTTTAACCAAACTATTGTTTTATTGTAGAGCAAGGGAATCATTTAATCCCCAGGGGAATCTCTCACGTCTAGGGCAGAGTGACCAGGGGATCAGTTTAGTATCATGCCCAGCCCCCTTTCACGTACACGGAGGGAAGAGTCTGGATAAACGTGTATAGGGCCCATGTCGCCAGTGCAGCCTATAGTGCACACCAATCGGATGCACAGATAAAATTGCATATGCCGTTGTGGTAACGGGGCTTCCGAAGAGCTCTAGCCACTTACCCACCATAATAGGCAGTACATCACATAATGCACCTATCAATATTATGCCCCACTCTCCCCCCCCCCCCCCCCCCCCCCCCCCCCCCCCCCGTACAGGTAGAGGTGGGGCTAACAAGGGATTCGACTTTTTCTAAAATTGAATGCCCCGCCACTGGGGCAATATCTTCAAGTCAAAACGCTAGTGTAAACAGAGCTAAATTGTTCTCTTTCAATGTATTTAGGTGATTTTTCTGATTTATATAACCAGCTAGCTCAACAATTCATGAAAAGCAAAAGCCCCACTCCTAGGGCGAGGTCAAGAAATCAATTCCCCCAGTAATCCCGTTTCCCCCCACCTATGCAGGTAGTGGGGCATAATTTTGACAGGTGCATAATATCAAATACAATGAGAACACTAACTTCACGAAACTCATGGAACCAGTACATTCATGCAACCTCTACCCTCCTTCCCATCGTCCAATATGTAAATCATTCAAACCCTACCTGGACATTTTGACCTTACATGTGTTCAACACAATTACCTCTTGCATAATTGACCTCTGTGAACTGGTGTAGGAATGCAGTATATGACTTGACAGGTTGAATCATCGGATGAATGACAGGACAATTTGATAATAATTTTAGTAGCTATCATGGTCATAAATTTATTAGCACAGTAATAATATGCTACGTTTCTTCAACATAAGTGTCCACTGTCCATTCATAGTTGTGCTGAAATGCTAGTGGATGTGTCCAGTCAGCACATTAAATAATATGTAGACAAAAACTTTGGGATATGCACATTAAATGTGTAGATAAAATTTTGGGATACCATGCATTCCAGGGTCCTCTGACAGTCCCGTATATAACCTGAAATCAAAGGTTAATATTGTAGTGGGAACAGACACACCGACAATGATGATAATCCTACAGCACGTGTGTGCGCTGAGTATATAAAGGTAGCATGGCTTTACGCTTAAATAGTGTGAGAAGCTTAGCATCAGCAAGTGCCGCCAAAATTGGCAAACAAAGCCTTTTCACAGCAAAATCCATACAATACATGCGTTTGGAAAGCCATAAGGAACCTTATAACACTGCACCGTGGACTCGTAAACGAGGTATGTGGCAGCTGGCTCGGTAACAGACACACGGAACGACTACCGTAAGTACTAACCCTCATGCATGCGTCGAGGGTTAACTACTATGCACAGTTCACCATGGTAGAAATCAGTTTTCCCTACAAATCCTGTTTGTGCACTGCCATCACTACTTCATCCTTCAATTTTACCTCACGCGCATGCGCAAGGCGTAAAGTAATCAGTTCTGCCCGTCCATTTGTCTGTCCGTCAACACAATAATCGCCAAATCTGAATACCTAGACATTTGAGCGACTCACGAGTACAATAAATCTGTCGAAGTCATCGAAAAACTGGCTTCATTGTGCTTCGAATCGTTTGGCAAGGCCCGCGAGCATTGCAAATGCTGTGTTTTCATTGGCCACGCCTATCGACTCTACCTACCATGTGCTTTCTGCTCATGCGCACAACCTACCACAACACATACGTAAGGGTCGTCAGCTACAGGCGCTGCAGCTATCAAGATCTCATCTCTATATGCAGATAGATAATGTATGGATGCAGATGCAACGTGCGTGCGGGGTATGTGCTCTACAGAGATAGCTATACTTGTAATTAAACATGGCTATAAGTGCATTTCTGAAAGTGATCCTTGCTAGACCATTCTCCTTCACGTGATCAGGAAATGTCGCCAGAACTTTTGAACAAAGCACTTGCAATGAAATCCACACAATACATGCATTGAGATTGCCATAAAAAGCCTAATGGCACGTTATTTTCAACGTATAAACCAAGTATGTGGCAGTTTGAGTAGTGGTAACAGACACACACGCACACACAGATAGACAGATATACAGAACGACTACATGTTTTGTACCGTAACCCTTTTGGCACCTGTGCACCGAGGGTTAGCTATGCATAACAGTGTAGGTCAGGAAATTTTTGCCGTTAAAATATTTCGCTTGCTAAATTTTCGTGCAGTCTAATTTTCATCGCATACGCGAACATACCTAATACATAACGTACTAATGCGTGCAAAATATTTCACCGTGTTTAATTTTCATCGAGAAAGAGATCGTCGATGAAATTTTTTTTTAAATTTCCCGATCTACAGTAACGTGGAAATTTTTGCTGGGCACAAAATTCCATAGCACAGCTATCTTTTCTCCAATGCGGTAAAGGTCAGTGCAATATGAGATAGGCTGAGAAAAATTTCTCCTGGCGAAAATTTCTGCATACAGTGGAATTGCGCCTTGCAGATACCCCTGAAACGCACACATCTACGATAATGAGGACTGCAGTTACCCTAAGCTTATTTTTATTACACATGCGTGAGGGGTGTGGTACATGTATATAGTCGTTCTGTGTGTGTGTGTCTGTTATCACACTACCTGCTACATACCGCATTTGTAAGTGCAGTGCTGTAAAATTCTTTATGGCAGCTGAATTGTACAGTTTGTGTGGATATAGCTGAAAACGCTTTGCAAGAATTCCGGTGGCATTTACTGGTCACCGCCGCCTTCTTCGCTCCCTAGCGAGCTTTCGATCAACAAAAGAGACAGTATTGGCTTCTTTTCAACTCCAAGGCTAGCGATATAGATCCAACAAGATGACTGGCTCGTCACTGATCGCAGCACACTGGCAGATAAGGTTCTTGGTTTTTGGTGCAAAATGCTGACACGGCACTAGCGCTATACCCACATAATGGCTGTTTCAGTCTGAATTGTACGTAATTCGAAATGTCATCCATGGTCTATTATGATGGTTAAAGGCAGAAGCGTTCCCAGGATTTAGACAAGGGAGTCGCTAAGCCATTCATGCCCAAAATATTTGGCCATGCCCCCAAAATATTGACCACGTCCCTCGTCAACGAGTTCTTGAAGATAACTGGCGAGAAAGAAGGCTGTTTTAGGCAAACTAGTGATGAAAAACCGCTGTTTAGGGAGCGAATCTTAGAGGCCAGTAAATTTATTGTTAGTAGTAACTACCAGTTATCGATTATCTGGACCAATAATTGTCACTGAGCTACTGAGCTGGATCTTGTGCCAGAGCTGATGGGGGTGCTCCAGTACCCTGAGCACCCCCCCTCGGTACACCACAGCAAGATATCCACCAACAGGCTCTAGCACTCTCAGACTCTGAAAAGACACCGATTCACAGATTTACGCTCTCTTCCGTTGTGGAAGCTGTCCCACTTCACAGACTCTCCCACCCCAGACCAGTGCCACCGCCATCACTGCAGAAGTCATGCCTCATGCCTTTCTCAGCTTTGATCATGAGTAGCACGAGGCGCTAGGCTATGCCAATGGAGACGGCACCCCCTGAAAATAATGTGATGGCTTGGCAAGCATGCGCAAAACGTACTTCACCCACGTAAGTGTGATGGACATACATACATACATACATACATACATACATACACACAAACGCAAACCAAGAGAGCAACAGAATTAGACAGAGGAGGTTAATTGGAACCGGAAATCACGTGATCAACTTAGGTTGTTAGCTGTACTGTTGTAGTATATACATGTAGGGTATGTATAAATCTGCGAAGTCGGCATACGTAGATTATACAGTTTGCAAACGTACAAAGACCTACAACGATATTGCTCAATATCGAGACCTGTACCTACCCATACCCTTTTCGTATGCGCGAAGGTTATGCAAAAAAAGGTGGGCGTGGTACTCCTGTAGCACGAGCGTACAAGCGTAATGATGTATTCTCCAACTGGATGCCCTCGATCTCGTCTCCCACAGCGAAAGAGGCTATTTTCCGAGCCACAGCCAGCCAGCCTCGGCTCCAGAGGTGTGGATTGATGGCAGTGATGAGAATAAAGTCCCGAGTACATGGAGTATATAGGCACGACGAGCATCTGTCTCTCGCCGGTATCGGCACAAATCTGGGTCCAGAATCTCGGTCTGTTCCTCTGTCCACTGCAATCATACAAAACTGGCTGCAACAGCAAAACTGTACAGTACCGCTTGAGCTCAGGTACACAGCACGGTACGCAGTTAATTAACATGCCAAAAATATGCCCAGTATGCGCTACACGCGTCACGTTATCACATGACTTTTCTGCCGGTTCCAACCTCGTCTAAGAATTAGATGCCTCGTGATAAGGCGCTCGACAATAATTCAAACTCAGCCCCCGTGTCTTCCAAGCAAAGTCAAATGCGTGCCCTGGTTCAAATCCCATATGGACCAATTTTTTTTCACTGCCAGTGATGTTGGGAAAGGTTGTCTACGTGCATATTAAGATTTTTAAGATTCAAGTGGGGCAAACCACATTGTAATTAGCAATACCACACCAGTATGTACTGCTTCTTGTATGAATCACATCAGCTACTGCAATAAATGTAAGTAAAAACGCAAGAAATACACTTCTAATCAGCATGCCATAAACAAGATTTCTTCACATACCCTACTTCAATGACCGTTAGCATGCAAAATAATAATACTTGTCCAAATGTCCTCACAAAGTCTACTATTTCAAGCTACATATGTGATTTCTATTCATGTTTCTCAGTGGCATATCCAGAATTTGAAGCAGGGAGCCAATCGTGTGCAAAATAGCAACCCACGCCCCCAAAACGTTGACCGTGCCCCTCATTAACGTGTTCTTGAAGCTAGCTGGCTGACAAAGAAGGCTGTTTTAGG
The DNA here is from genome assembly GCA_963930775.1 of Cliona cf. orientalis. NCBI lineage: Eukaryota > Metazoa > Porifera > Demospongiae > Clionaida > Clionaidae > Cliona > Cliona cf. orientalis. The sequence continues at coordinate 24,198,440 of OZ005689.1, forward strand.
CCTCCTAGCAATGAGAAACTGCTGTTCAGGAAGCGAATTCTAGAAAACAGTAAGTTTATTGTTGGTAGTAGCTACCACTGATCGATTCTCAGTAGCAATAATTGTCACTAAGCTCTGAGCTGGCTGATTTCGTGTGTCATGTGCTTGTGCATAGCTACAGTTCGTGTGTTAAAAAAAAATACCCTGTTCTTGGTCGTCGACATAAAAATCGCCAGCTCTCAGAATCTATAGGGGAGGATGGTGACATTTCAAACTTAGAAAAACGATAAAGTAAGACATGTTATGACACAAATGGCTAGTTTACTATAGCTATAGCTACTATTCTTTTTACCCCGCGAGCGCATGTGCAGCAAGGGGTAAAGCAATCGGTTCTGTCTGTCTGTCTGTCTGTCTGTCCGTCCGTCAACACAAAAATCGCCAGATCTAGAGATCTAGGCATCTGAGCGACTTATAAGCACAACAAATTTGTTAAAATCATGGAGAAACTTACCACATTATGCTTCAAATCGTTCGGTAAGGCCCACGAGCGTTGTAAACGCTGGTTTTTATTGGCCACGCCTATCAATCGCACCCACTGCTGACCATGTGCTTTCTGCTTATGCGCACAACCTAGCATAACTTGCAGGTCAACAGCCTCACGCATGCTGCTGCAGCTCTCAAAATGATGTAGGTGCAGCGGGTGGGGTATGTGCTCTAAGAGGTCTAGTTGGCTTATGGACTCTAATATCTACATTTTGCAGTCAGACAAGGTGGGCTTATACACAAGGAAAAAACTACCTATGTAGGAACTTGAGCCAAAAGTGCAGGGGGGGGGGCTTATGCACGAGGGGGGGGGCATAATTGCGGGATTCTACGGTAATTGGTAGATATTGGTGAAAAACTGGTTTTGTGCGTTTTGAATTCTAAACATGGCTCACAAGTGTTACACACTATGCATTATCCATTCAGCATGCCTGTGGTTTTCTGATCACACCTGCTCTGCTTCATGTGCTTGTGCATAGCTACAGCTCAGGTAGAAATCATCTATGATACTTGGTATTGGTATACCAAGGGTGTAGACATGGGGGGGGGGGGGCTTTGGAGGCTTGAGCCCACTCTCCCCCCTCACCCCCTCCCCCTCCCCAAGATATTGGGACTTGCATTATAATAATATGCTATTAGAAGTAAGAGCTGTCTCCCAGATGAGTAAAATTATCAGAATAACAATACTACGGCGAGCTATGACAATAATGATTGTAAACCTGAAGCTTAAAGGCCAAAAATGGGCATGATCTATACAGAAAATGGGCGTGGCCAAAAAATTTCGCCGCATACATATTAAGCCCCCCCCCCCCACTTTCAAAATAATGTCAACGCCCCTGCTGTACACTGATTAAATTATTGTGGGCTAAGGCAGCTCTGTTTTGTTGGTATATGAACATGATTTGACTATGGATGCTCTACATGTACTTGGAGAATGTCTTACTGACATTAGAAGCTGCTACCATAATAACATTATACATGTACCAAGGTTCAATGTGTAATTTGTGCTGTAGGATGATTACACAAAAAAATGAAATTAAGACTACTACCAGTGCTCTCCCCAGACTAAATTGAAGGCATGTTGGAAAGGCATAGTTTGGGTCCACATCAAAGGTTTTGGCCCCACCACCAAACCCACATCAAAGAAAATCGAGCACCGAAGGAATATGGGGCCAATATCCCTTAAGTATGCTGGGGAGAACACTGACTACATGTTTCTCTATAAGCTATTCAAATCAGAGCTCTGTAGAGCACATGCCAAGTTGCATCTGCATGCATTAGCTGCAGCGCCTGTATACATGTACATGTAGCTCACCACCCTTACCTGCATTATTGTTCTACGAGCAGAAAGCACATGGCCTGCAGTAGGAAGAGTCGATAGGCGTGGCCAACAAAAAATGCAGCGTTTGTGATGCTCGTGGGCCTTGCCAAATGATTCGAAGCATAATGAAGCATGAATTTGTTGTACTCACAAGTCGCTCAGATGCCTAGATGTCCAGATTAGGCAATTTTTGTGCTGACAGACAAACAAACTGACAGACAGAACCAATTGCTTTACCCCTTGTGCATGTGTGTCTGGCAAAAAGCTCTTTTAGTCCCCCCCTTCTTGTAATGTATACACCAGAACACAGGATGTAGCACACTAGCCTGGTGGGCATTAGCTACAAGGTGGTTTCCCCAGCTGTGTACAGAACTGGCAAGTCAAACAGTCTTCCTGGCTTCTTTGGCACTAGGTGATTACCACACCCAAAATCAATTACAATACAGGATGCTGGTGGAATTAGTTGATAACAGCTCTAAAATGCCTTTTCCTAAAACAACCTAAGTCAGTTTCTCTCTCTCTCTCTCTCTCTCTCTCTCTCTCTCTCTTCACCTCTCTCTCCCACTTTTCTTTCTGGTTATCCCATCCTAGGTCCCTAGCTAGAGGGTAAGAACCCAGTTTCAGAGGGTAAAAAATTGAAGTGGCTAGCAAACACAAACCTGCATGTGAGCTAGACAAAATTAATTTGCTAGTATTCTGGAATTGCACAAATCAGGGCAACTGATGGTCACTGTCCTTGCATCCTCACCCCTCCCAGCAGAAGATACAGTACTTTGCAGGTCAGTTGTCTAGGAAAATTGGGGAATGGCACCTGTCTCTGTCACTATATAAACTGACAGCCTTTGTGACTTGTAGTATAACTGAATTAAGCACTTCAGAGCCACTGGATTGCTGGTTGGTTGTCCCCTAGCAAGAGCAAACTTGCAAAGTCACTCAACCATAGATTAAAGCCAATGCTGATAAGGTAATGAAATTCATGGGTCTAGTGCTTTGATCTAGAGACAAGCACAGTATGCTGGTATTGCTCTGGGCATAATAGGTATGCCAGCATAATGCTAACATAATAGGGTTAAAATGTAAGGTAGTCAGGTAATAGACCCAATACATATTATAATACTTTTCTAACCTTATGTGACTATAGCTTGTCTTTTTCTAGTAGTTATTTGAAATGAAGCCATCATAAAATGTAAGTTTTCAAGCCAATTACTCTTCAATCCTCCTTACCTTTTCTACTGTATACAAAGCACTGTATCTGATCTCTGTATGTGCTACAGAGGAGGGCAACCACAGCCACAAACTGAGCTAAAAAGATAGCTGATTCAACAGCAACACAGCTTTGTTAACTGCCTTACCTCATTTCAAGTAAGTGGCCAGCAAACCAACCACTAATTCGCTAGTATTCTGGAATTGCACAACATGCCAAACTTAGGGACAATAAAGGAAGCACTAGTACACTCATGTATCTTTGAGGAGGGCCTACAATACCCACAACACTGGCAGCTACATGTACTGCAAACCACTGATACAGCTACAGGATCAGTATTTTGTAAACCAGCCACTGGTATCAGCAATTTCAAGCGGGTAATAATTGTAACCTGTGAGGTCAGTCATTTGAAATAAGGCTATTTTCCTTCTTTTTTTGGCTAATACAACTAAAATGGGTGGGTTGTGGCTGTTGTTTCTTTCCCTCCTCCATAACATGTACAGAGATCAAATAAGTAAGGGTATAAGGGTAATTGCCTTATAGTTGGGCTATTGCCCCAGAACACTAGTTAATAGGCCTAGTTTATATAATTGTGTTGATGGGGGGAGGGGGTTGCTGGACAAATAAATTAAGGTTTTTTTTTTTACTTTTGAACTGGATAGCTAGCTATCAAAGTAGATGAAAGGAGGAGAGCTATAGGAGAGGGGGGTATTATTCTGAATGCAGGTGAGGGAAGAGTTGAGAGTACACAAAAACTGGTACATGTATTTAAGACATTAGTTACAGTGTGCATGGGAGTAGAGGGCACTGGATGATACAGGCCTTTACTAAAGCTATGGATACTAATTGGGCCTTTCCATACATATACCCTAAACGTGGGTTTTTAAGTGCACCTAAGAATTAAGCGCATATTTGGAAATAAGCGCATACTTTCTTCCTGGTTTTACTACTAGGAAATAGGCACACTAGCCATCTAGACTGCCTAGAGCTATATTTAATGCAATGAGCTGGATGCCGTTCTAAATAGACTTCTCGATTGTGACCCCATGTGCATGCGAACTCTGCACGTCGTTGACGACCCTTTCTCACCTGTATACGTGACTCTATTGAGCATTACATAGGTGGCGGAACCAGGGGGGCACCAGGGGCACGTGCCCCCCCTTGCATGACAGTCCTTCAATAGATCCCTATTGTAGTGGACCTGTGACACATCCACTGTGACCCCCCAGTCACAGCCATCTTCCTCCGCCACTGCATTAACCATGCAAAGCACCCAAGCACCTACCTTACTTCAAACTGGGGAAATGAAGGGCCCGATTGGTTACAAATATATGTACCATAGACACGGGTTTCTAAGCGCATGCGCCAATTGCAAGATCAGCAAGGAAGTATGCGCTTAAATCTTAGATGCACTAAAAGATCAGTACGAAATTGACCACACCCCAAGTACACATAGCAATTCTTAGATCCTACTTGTAATAAATACAGTGATCTGATTGGTTGAAGTGGAGTGTCTATCCTTCATAAAAAAACCTTGTATGCTCCATAGAAAATCTTGTAAGCTCCATAAAAAACCTGGTAAATTTTTTTACCTGAGGTTAGGTTTGTTGCTAGGCAGATGTTTATTTTATCACACTTTAGGCATTGCTGCTAGGATCTAAAGCAGTTAGACACTGTTTAGTCGGTTTCTAGAAGACGTCAGGGCTCAGTAGAACCCTCGCTTTGCTCGGGATTCTACACAGAGCCCTTCTGTCTTCTAAATCACATAGAAACCTCCTAAACATTGTCTAACTATTATTTAGTAAGCCAGCAAAAGCAAGTCATTCCTTATCATATATCTCATAATAATATTCCATGATACCTAGTTGTACTTCTGATAAATTAATTGTGGTAGGTTAAACTCTACACCCAAGTAATCAGTAAATACCTAAGTGGAAAGCCATTTTTTACTCTCTTACAATATAAATGTTAAAATTTCCACGCCATGCAGGAAGGGGCACATCCCCTTCCCCCTTGCATATATAGATCAATCCCACTACATACATTTTCTATTGCTAAAGCAGCATTACATCTGCAGATGCTGTATGCAAGAAGTACAATTCCAAAACTCAGCTATAACCTTATCACTTGCTAACTGTTGTTAACCCCCCCCCTCAAGTTCAGGAAATCCCGATCCCCCCCCCCCCCCCCCCCAAGTTTTCTACAGTTATACTCAAAACCCAGACCTTGACTCCTCTCATAAATCGCCTCATTCATTCTTGATTCGAGGTCCCATACACTTCCCCTATAGGGTTCCAGTTACATATTGAACCAAAAGTGGCACAACAGTCACACACTTCTTTGTGTTAATTAGAAGAGAATGATAAATGTGCCATTTGTGGCAGACAAGTGACACAGTTGCAATTCATGGCATGTTTTTCGTTATCCCAAACGTGCCAATATTGTAAAACATACCTGCCTATGCTCCACTGTAACTAGCATCTGAACACCAGTCTGCACATTCTCGATCTCTAGTGTTAACCCCCCAATCCCCCCCCGCTAAATATTTGGGCTCAATACCTATTCTATGGGCCTGATGACCAATATACATGTACATGTTAGCCCCCTCTCTCCACTTTTCCTTCTGGTTATCCCATCCTAGGTAGCTGGTAGCTAAGAGCCCAATTTCAGAGGTTAAAAAAATTGGAGTGGCCAGCAAACACAAACCAGTATGTGAACTAGATAAATTTAATTCTGGAATTGCACAAATCTGGGCAATTGTCCTTGTATCCTCTCACCCCTCCCAGCAAGAGTTATCTGACCTCTACTACATACCACAGCCATAACTCAGCCATAACTCAGCCCTTACTCCTCCTAGCAGGAGTTATCTGATCTTTGTGGAGGAGGGCAACCACAAGCTCAGCTGAAAAAATAGCCTGTTCAGCAGCAACAGCTTTTGTAAACTGTCTACCTCATTTCAAATTAGTGGCCAGCAAACCAGCCACTAATTTGCTAGTGTTCTGGAATTGCACAACCTAAGGAAATTCTTCAGTATAGTCAAATTAAGCTCAAAATACAGCTACATGTACCCTAGCCCACAATAATTTTATCAGTGTGCAGTGCCTGTATAGTGGAGCATTGGTATACCAATACCAAATGATTTTCTACCTGCTTTAGCTGGGCAGCATATAAGGTACATGTAGCCTTACTTCATGTATGCATGTACTAAAATCAGGAGCATATATGTAGGAACCTATAGCTACATGTACGTATATTTATAACCAGTCAGGCCCTTCATTTCCCCTGTTTAGGTGCTTGGGGTGCTTTGGTTAATACTGATACTGCTCAGTAGATTCAACCATCTGAAGCAATGGTCTTAGTGACAGCAGATTCTGTTACCATAGCAACATATACCAAAAGACCTTGTACAATGATGAAGCCACACTTCAAAGGAAAAACAGCTAGTAAAACTATTACTTGTCCCTAGAACTGCACCCAGTTAATATACCCACATCACTATGTACACTCAGCAGTTAATTAAGGCCACTGTCTATGTATGTGCCTGCCCTACATGTGGAACCCTGCCTTGCAGACACCCCTGAAAAGCGGATATCTACAATAATGCGGACACCATGCCCGGTCTGGAATGCTATCTCCATTGATTTACATACAATCAGAACCCCTGAAATGCGGCTACCTCACTACTCCGTAGAGCAGACACTTGCCTTGGTCTCAACACTATCACTGCCCATACACACTCACCCTCATAGCGGACACTTTCGTGAAAAATTCGTTTGTAAAACAAACAGCAAGAAGAGCTAAAGGCTAGCTATAGTGCTACAAGCACGCTAGAACTGCTAATCTCTCTGCTAGTAGCCTTGAGTAGCTTCCATGCGCTTCACTTTTGAGGTCAGAGGTCACATTAAATCATCGGTTATGGCGCGGTAAGCCACACCCGCCCATACATTGTACTTCAATAACCCCTAAAACGAGGACACCTCGATAATCTGGCCACTTTACTGGGTCTTAAGGGTGTCCGGATAAGATGGGTTCCACTGTATAAACTGATTTGTCAGGTAATATTATGTTGACCTAGGAATCTATACTTTATTCTCTACATTGATCATGCTGCCCACAGTGTATATACATGCACATGTACACTAACATGGGACTGTAATGTTCATATTACTTGGTACTGAAGAATATTCTGCCACTAGTTACCTAGGTAACATCCAACAAAATATAGTACAGTACAGTAGACAGGGCTAACAAACTAAGTCATGCGTTACTACTAGCAAGTACATATGCAGGTGCCCGCCTTGCAATGTTTTTTGTAGGCCATCGCCTAGCAATCAAAGTTTTTATAGGCTAATTGCCGGCTACCAGAGGGGTGCGGGTGGTCATAGGGTAGGCCAATGATGAGAGGGGTCATGGGCCTACAAACTAGTTGTAGTGCCTTAATTGGGGTGCATTCGACCATGCATCTCATGCACCCCAATTAAGGCACTACAATTATTGTGTGGCTAACCTGAGTCATCCTGGTCACCTTCACTTCAATAGGCAAGACCCAAACTCAGATAACACATGATCAAATCTACAATACAAGTAAATATTGGTCATAATATTTATGCGGTTTAAAATTATACCCATGCATACATATACATACATATTATTATGTACATGTACATACATATATATGTATTTGTGTACATGTACATGTACATTGTACATGTACATGTATACGTACTTGTAGGCTATCGCCTAGCAACCAAAGTTTTTATAGGCAAATTGCTGGCTACCAGAGGGGTGTGGGCGATCATAGGGTAGGCCAATGATGAGAAGGGTTAGGATAAAATTACACTATATTGATTCTCACGCCTATATACACAGGTGGGATTTAGCGTACCCCCCCCCCCCCGCGCTAAATCCCACCCATATACATGGGAGGGCCACTGTTTTTTTTAGCGTAGCCTAAGCTATGTATATAGGAGGGATTTAGCGTACCCCTACGCTAATTTCCTCCTTTTCATAAATAATGTATGGCTGGAAATTGTGTAAGGGTACGCTATTCTTCTCCTATACTCATAGGCACGATTTCATTTAGGGGGGGTGGGGGTGGGGGGCGAACGCCCCCCCCCCCCCCCCCACGATAGACTCTCGCCCCCCTTATGAAACTGGTATTATCATATGCATAAAGCCAAGAAATCATCATAACGTGATTAATAGTATAGCAATGATAGTAAGATACTAAAATTAAAGATACTAAGAGCATTCGAATAGTATCAAAGTATTGTCTGAGAATGCACCAGAATTAAGCAGTCTCATGGCATCTAAAAGGCAAAAATTTCTATGGTATGTCAGTGAACTAGTTAATTATTTACCAAAACTCGGGCACAATTAAGGGTAATATTTATGTCCATGCATACGTATGACTCCGCTAGAGATCCTGTGCGTACAAGCATTCAAATAGTACCAAATTAAGTGACTGAGAATGCATTAGAATAATACTTGCAACAAATGCAGCAATCTGATTGGTCAGTTGGAGGTACATTATTTCACTTATGACCTCTGGAGAGGTCTTCTAAGTAGGTCTATTACTGGGCTGCCAAGGGCAAAGAAAAGATGCACAATGTAATTGTAGCCTAGTCCATACGGTTTATAGTTGCTATATTCTAAATCAGTTAGAGATCTCATCCAATGGTCTCTATGCTGTTTAAGAGACCCTCAGGCCCTTACCCTTAGTACCACCCTCGCTGTGCTCGGGATGCCACAGCCTCGGGCCTTTGGGACTCTTAAATCACATAGGGACATTGGACTCGATCTCTAACTATTATTTAGAAGCACTCTCAGGGAGTCTAAAATGCAAAAATTTCCTGGGGGAGCATGCCCCCATGCAGACCCCCCTAGAGATTGTGTGCTTACGCACACAGACAAAAGGCCTTGCCCCCTTTGTTCTCACACTTGCTCGTTTTGCCCCCCCCCCTTGGAAAACTTTCTAAATGAAGGCCTGCTCATAGGTGGAAAATAGCGTAGGATATACTAAATATTTAGCGTACCCCTACGCTAATTCTCTCATATACATGCGTATAACATAATAATAATTATTAGTGTGGCAAAAAAAGGGGCTATTGTCCACCTACATGTAGGTGAACAATAGCGTAGGGATACGCTAAATCCCACCCATTATAATTTAAACTATGGTGGGAAATAGTGCATAGATAGTACTACGCAATTCTTCTCCTATACCTAAGCGGAAAATAGCGTAGGTTACCGGTTTGGGTTTGAGTTTGGGTTGGGTTTGGATAGGGCGTATACCTATGCACTATTTCCTGCCATGGCTTAAACCATATACACGTACATATGTGACCGGATTTGTGAAAACCCTCCGTATGGGATTTTTTCAGAAAATTGAGTTTGATGCATGGTTGATAAGCTCTACCATAGAGCTAACCCGCGTTCAAGTCTTAGGCCGATCGCGCGCTTCGTTATGGAGATACAGCGCTTTGTTTGTGATCGCGCCACACCCCCAATAATCGAGAAATTATGGTCTAAAGGCGTTGCTATGCACGCGGAAGGCGTTTCCGCATACTACGCGTGACCCGGAAATCAATTAAATGGACCTGGGCGGAGCCGTTCGAAATGAACGTAAAGATCGAGCAAGAGTTGAATTTCGTTGTTGACAAGGACAGGCGATAGTTCTTAGATGCCCAAGAAGCTAAAAAGGTAAGCGAACGTACAGTAGATCGATGAATCTAGCTGTATCTAGGTAGAGAATTCTAATTACCGCCCATAGCAACGGGCTCCGTGTACGGTGGCTGTGCCGACTAGGTGGGTCAAAATGAAGGCTTATTTCGCCTTTGTATAGCACGACTAGCCTCCGTAGAAGACGGCAACAGTTAGAAGAAGGGTTGTTGGATATGTATATGACAAAATCTGGACTTTCACAAATTTGACCTGAGCTACTAAAAACGCGCATTGCGCGAATCGCGCGCGGATCCCATACGGAGGGTTTTCCCAAATCCGGTCACATATACATGTAGGTGACCGGTATTTAGTGTACCCATACGCTATTTTCCACCTACGAGTATAGGAGAGGAATAGCGTACCCTTATACTATTTCCCGCCATATATTATAAAGAGGAGGGAATTAGCATAGGGGTACGATAAATCCCTCCTACATACATGTACATAGGCAGATACAAAAGTGCATTGTGGTATGCTATAGTGTAATTACATGTATATACTGATCTTGATGAAAGGGTTCATGGGCCTAGCCTCGTCCCCAGGCGATTCCACGTTTTCAATGTTACACGCAGAAAAGAGGGAAGGCCTGGTCGATTTGTGATGTATAATCATTACGTACCTGCCACCATTCCTTCCACGCTATGCCGCGCACGGCCACAGTTTGAACTGCCTAGCTATAGCAGCCCGCAACTACCTGCCCACGCATACGAAAATATTCGATTGCGCGCACCGCATAATGCTCATCCTGGTTGCTAGGCAGTTCAAACTGTGGCCGTGCCGTGGCATAGCGTGGCAGGCGCCAGCAGGAATGGTGGCAGGTACGTAATGACTACATCACAAAATCGACCAGGCCTTCCCTCATTTCTGCATGTAACATTGAAAACGTGGGATGGCCTGGGGACGAGGCTACATGGGCCTACAAAGTTGTAGTGCCTTTCCATTGAAATCCAAGACCTCCCTTGGTTCGCTTTTCGTTTACTACATGTATTTGTCCGATGATTCTGCTAAAATTGTTGCTGTAATATTTATCACTTTTGCTGAAACATTTTTAATTTAGCTCACACCATTTTTATTTTACAAGGACAATGTACCACTTCCCTTGTCCGGGCCTTCATTCCTCGAAGGTGAAGTATACTGGGGAGTCCCCTCAAGGTATTTGCTCAGCAAGTACCTAAGGTGACTATTTTTTGCGGGTACTAATGTTTGATATTTCTGCGGATTGGCCCAAAAACGCAAAATTTTGTAGCACCGTAGTAGTATAAAACATTAGTATTTGTCGACCCTGTACCATTTTCGCGTACAATTCACAAAATTTAGTACTCGCAAAATGTGTTTTAAGCCAAAATCGCAGAAAAATGTACCTGCAAATAATAGTCACCTTAAGGTAATTAATATCTTTATTACACGAAATAGTGCAAACCGATTATAAATTATTGTGGTGTCATCGTTAAATTTTATGCAATATATAGAAGTATTACACAGGAACACATTCCTTAATGCAATGTTCTATGGTGAAATCTTAGCTAAGCAAAAAGTATAAAGTAAGCTCAAAGACTGCTTTATTCAAAGATAAAATTGTTTTCAGCAAGAAAAGGAAGTACATGGGTGATTCACTAAGCCGTAAGAAAAATTTCCTAAAGTGGAGTATAGTACACCCACTAGCCTCGTTATGGTACAAGTATTGCTCTTTATGAGCTACACATGAGGGAGAGGGAGCTACAGCTGGCAGATAGGGAGAGGGCCTTACTGGAACTAGAGAGAAGGTGGAGAGGAGGAGAACAGTGGCCACGTACAAGTAAACCTACATGCATGCATATGGTTCTTTCTAACCTACACTCCTTCACTAGATTGTACAGACTCTTCTAAGAGAGGTCGCAAACAGAGGAGGAGGACAAGGAGGAGGAAGAGAAAGAAGCCAGAGAGAGTTGGAGACTCGGTGGCCTCAACTGATGCTGGCTCCTCTGCCCCAACCTCCAATGAATCAACTAGTGAGAGATCTACACTCCAGCTCTCCCCACCAACTGACCTAAATGGTGCTACTGCAAGTGGATCTGCAGATGTCAATCTTATCGATTTAAGTTCTCCACCAAGAGTGCCTGAAGAGAACATCAATGGGATGATGGCCACTATGAACATCACTGAATAATATATATTACATTTAATTATACCAATGATATTACACGTGCTGTACATAGTAAAGCAATAGTGGAATTTCGCTTTTTTTTCATCTATCAATACTTAAAATTTATCACAATCAAAAGATACTGCACTGAAATATTAGATTAGCCTTTGACCCCTTAAAATAGCACCCACTGCACTGGGCTTACATGCACGTATTTCAGTTCAAGAGTGTGCTACATATACAGAAAGAGAGAAAAACTTTTTAAATTGGATCAAAAATCAATTCCATATTTATTTCTTAGACCTGATACTAGATACTAGCAGATCCTTTTAGCATGACATCCAAGGTCAAACTTTGATAAAATATGGCACACCCACCCTAATTATCTGCCATTTTCTTTTTTACTCAGGGACTTATCTAACATATTCGAGAGCATGAACCCCTAAACCACAGGAATTTCCTTATATGAATCCAAGCAAACAGCAACGATATGGCTGCAAAAAATTAAAATTTTCTGAAAAGTCCTTGGTGGATTTACTTATTTGGAGGCTTCTACCTTATAAAATAGTAGCCCTACACTTGTGCCACATGAGGTTGTGTATCTCACTGTGGTTCTCATGTATTCATCTAAAGCTTTTTGTGGAAAGATCTCTTCACGGGTGAAGCCATAAAACAGTATTGACCAACATAATTTGATTAAAATTTGATCACTGTTAGACCACATAATGCTGAACCTACATACCAAGTTTGCCCATAATCGTAAAAAATCAAAAGTTTTGCTCTCTTCCCTTGGAGCACTGTAATTAATGTTATGTTGAATCTGGATTATGTGCAGTCTCACTAGCCAGTCCACCTGACTCACTGGGTACTATACACTGTGGTACACGTACATGTACGTATTTAGGGAGTTGTAAATAACAGTGAATTTAAACTAGAATACATACATGTATCGTAGTGTCCTGGGTAAGCACCCATGCAGGCTAAAATCGTGAAATATACTTAAGCGTCCATGGGTGCTTACCCGGGATATATCTTCCATATATTTGTATAGAAGCTACTACACTAACCCCTTGAAATGTAGTACATGGGCGATTATCCGGGAGTGGGCGCTTGTCCGGGACACTACAGCTAGTACATGCACAATGAATACTATTGGTGCTAAATCCTCGGCGCTGTGAGATTCATTGTAATCAAAAATGAAATAGCAAGTGCACTGAGCAGATTGCATGTCTATACTATTGCTGCAAGTTTCTCATATTATATAACTGGTCAAAGCACATCAATAGTTACCGCAAAAATGCGCGCAGGGGCATATTGCATGCGATTGCGTAATACCGGTATGCAGCATGCAGTATCACGTGTGCCATACATGCTAGGTACAGGTATACGTACAGGTATACGTACAGTGCCGTGTCAGCAGTTTGCACAATAAGCCAAGAAGCTTATCTGCTAGTGTGCTATGCTCAGAGATGAGCCAGTCGTCTTGTTAGATCCATCTCTAGCCATACATACCCTTCGAGTTGAAAAGAAGCCATTACTGTCTCTTTTGTTCATCCAAAGCTCATCAGGGAGCGAGGAAGGCAGCGGTGACCTACAAATGACGCCAAAACTCTTGAACAGAGTGTTTTGAGCTAAATCCACACAATACATACAATGAAAACGCAGTAAGGAACCTTACAATACCGCATTTCAGTCATAGAAACGAGGTGTGGCGCAGTAACAGACACACACACACACACACACTCACTCACTCACTCACTCACACACACACAAAACGACTACCGTAACCCTCGCGCATGCGCCGAGGGTTAATAAAAGATTATAATGCAAGGAGTGAGCGAGCAAAGCAAGCTCACTCCTATACCCCACATTAGCTGCATCAACATTCAGCCACAGAGACAGTTGATAACCTCTATTTCTTGCGCATGCGTACATAGAGCATCCCGGTTGATCATGTGACTTTGTTATTTCACTAATCAAGTCTATTTTTATGATTTATACTAAGGTTGCATTTGTCCGTGCATGCGTCTGTCTGTATGAGAAGAAGGTGACCAGAAGTCATTTGACCGGAGCTTAAAAGTTTTCTTTTCTCGATATCGCTGGACTTGGACACTATAACAGACAACCCACTGACATGGCTGGCTATGGCCCAAGCTGTGACTAATGTGAGCTGCTTCAAAACGACGGTGAGGCAGAATTAGATTGAAGTATACACTGTGGCCTGGTGAATGCATGCATAATACTAGGCCACTCCAATATGATTCCTTGTTTCCCCTTTCATCAGAAAGCCTGGGGCATGCGGGCGGGGGGTTCATTATTCATTATTCATATATTAACACTATACGTACTAGAGCACCAGCAACATTGACGACCCATGCCGAAGCTACTTTTAGACAATGCGGTTAAGGGCGGCTATACTAATACACTACAATGAATAAAATCTGGAAATTGTGGAAAGGATGCGGGCGGAAAACAGGATTTTTTCGTCAAGGGGGGGGGGAACATACTTAAATATCGTGATATCATTGCGTGCGTAAGCACGCCTATACAAGGGGCATCTGGGGGCATGCCTCCCAGGAAAATTTAAATTTTACAACTTCTGAGGTTGCTTCTGGTGACTTCTCACCAGGTTTAGCTTAGCATCAGCAAATGACGCCAAAACTGGCAAACAAAGTACTTTCAGCAAAATCCACACAATACATGCATTTGGAACGTACGCCATAAGGCCGCACTTTGGACCCGCAAACGAGGTATGTACCGTATATTCTCGAATAGAAACCCAGGCTTCTATTTCCTTCCTGACTTTCGAGACCAGGCTTCAAAACGAGGCCAGCGTCTAAACGGGACCGGCATTTATTTATGTACATGTAGTACCGTGCTGAATGAGCACATGCAGCGCCACGCGGGCTCTCTTAGCAAGTTTCCGCCACTTTTATAGCCGAATCATCTGGCAGACAAAGCTTACAGTAGCAGCTGCAGAATGTCCTCACTTGCTCTCGCTGGCGATCGCACGTTCGCATACTAAGACCACGCTCCCCCCCCCCGATATTTGGCTCGTGCTATTAGTGCCACGTCCATTCGAAGGCATCCGGCCTCTATTTGACACCCGGCGTTTATTGTCTTGAGATGCTGGCAAACCCCCGCCTTCAAAACGAGACCGGCATTTATTCGGGGGAGGCTTCTATTCGAGAATATACGGTACATATGTAGCAACTAGCGTGGTAACAGACACACACACAAACACACAGAACGACTACAAAAACTGGCACACAATGTTTACTTGTTCAGCATGTGTGTATCTCCATATAAGGAGTTGGGCAAAGTGCTGAGTAAGCAAATAAGCTCTGACCACACATGTAGGCCATAGGCAGACACAACCATACACATCGTTTATTTCAGGATTTCACTCAAGAGCTCAAGAGGGGGCAAACACATATATAGAAGTAACTTCAAAGGGGGGGGGGGCAAATACAAATACAAGGGGGGCAATCCAATATAATCATCAATGTGCAGACTTACTCTATTGATTGAGCCTACAGTGGAGGTTAACATGGCAACAGAGGTCTGGACGGGAAAGGCTTGTCTCAATTGAGTGACCACCTATTAATTCGGAGAAAGAGATACACGTATAAATAAAATGAACATAAAAGTGCGAAATGCTCGGCACAAATGCAACATACTATGTTGATGGTTGATATTGCTAGGCAGGCCCATTGTTGAAGACCAAGAGGAGCTGTACCATTTGGCCCGGGGTGGTCTTCTAGTGCTACAATAATTACGCACGTGTGTCACTCTGAAATACTGAATGCTGACTGACACTATAAATAGCAATACTGGCCAGGTTGCTCAGCTACTGTCATCTAGTATCCAAAGATGCATGTACAACCAAGCTTGGCCTCATGCACTACGATATGATAGGATGGTGACTACATGCATGTATGTATGAACTCACATAATTATAAGATGGGACCATAGCTATGATGGGACTAAATTGCTTGAGATAGGATAAATGGTGGGCTTTACTAGCAGCTACAGATTACATTCCTGAGTTTGCCCAATAGTCTGTAGCCATATATGGTTATAGACATCACCAGAAGTAGTACATATACGGAGTGGACTTAACCCTAGTTTATGGTACTGGGAACTGAAAGAGGGCCGACTTCGCTTGTGCTAAAAGTGAAGAATAAGCTATAACTCATGAGAAAATGCTTTTTAACAAAATGCCTTAGTTGAAAACCTTTTTAAGAGTACAGAAAGCAAGGTTATTGAAGCAAGGAATCTGGTCCCCATTCTGTGAGCTTTCGTTCCACATGTTGCTATGAAGTGACGGTGCTGGCTCACGCACAGAATGGGCTGACAAGATTCATCTCTTAGCCTTGTAAATAGGCTCTTTCTACCCTTGAGGGCCTTGTTAATTACACTGTAATTTGTATACGTAGCAATCTTATGTTAGTTCCACTAGACCAGCTGCCAGACTGAATTTTAAATATGTTTGTGGGTGTGGCCGTGCCGATGGCAAGAAAGATGCTTCTAGCGGACTTTTGACTGGTTCTCTGTTTTAAAATACATAATAATATTAATTAATATTCAACCTCGGGCTCTCAAATGTGAAAGAAACCCAGGCAAATCAATGCCACCCAAAAAGCGCATGCGTGTACGGCGCTCTGCTGACCGACATTACGAGAACATTGCAAACCGCTGTACCACTCTACTGCCTGCATAAAACATTTATGCAACAAATTGAACGTACTAACCAATTTTGCACAGAATTCCAGGATTTTGTTGGGTGGTGGACTACATTGTTGTGATTTTATGATAATGAATCAACCGTAAAATTTGAATTTTTGATCTGTGGGCATGGCTGTCTCAATGGCCAGAAAGTCGCTTCTAGCGGGCTTTATGACCGCTTCTCTATTTATGTGTGATATTCAACAACTTCAGTATTTGGGCTCTAAAATGTGAACGAGACCCAGGCTAGCTGGCTAGAGGTAAACCAGGCCAATGCAGTCAGAATCTGTTGATGAGGGATTCTATTACACTCTTGCGTGCGAGAATTTAGAAGCCACGCCCACTTTGTGGTAAAACCACGCCCATTTCGATCGTTTTTGAGAGAAGCTACCAGCCCTACCTATCTAATCGATCGATTTTCGAACGAATTATCAGATAAGTTTGCTAAGGTGAGCCACAGCAGTAGTTTTCTTAGTTCTATAGCCAGAGAGGGGGTTTCCATTTAGCCTATCAGCAGTACTTCTCAGTACTAGGTACAGCCCAAAGGGGGGTTCTGTGGAAACCCCCCTAAATCCGCCACTGTAATGCCACCCTAAAAGCGCATGCGCACGTCACTCTGTTGATTGACATTGCAGAACGTTGCAAGCAACTGTAACAGATAAACAAACCGACTACTGCAACCCTCGTGCACGTGCGCCTAGCATTACATATCAAAGATGGTCACTCAAACAAATGCTAATTTTTAGCTGATCACCACATATCATCACACATCTATAAATAATAATCCTAATTACTGACCTTACATGTAACTATAGAGCTCTCTAGAGCACAAAACCCTCGGCACGTTGCATGGTATTAGCTGTACAAGCAGGCAACGACAAAATTGTTCAAGGTTCAACAGCTCATAGAAATAGCTAGCCTACCAAGTTGCAAATAATTTTTGCAAGCAATATTGCATGTCCAATAGCTATTGGAGTGATGATGAAAATCATCTGTGCGGAGCACCTCCAATCATCATCATGCTCAGGGAAGTACATGGAAGTCTGTTAATACTATTATTTCCAATGATAGACAAGCACAATATGCTGGCATTGCTTTGGGCATAATAGGTGATTTTTTTTATGCCAGCATAATACTGGCATAATAAGGTTAAAATATACGGTAGTCAAGTAATCGACCAAGTACATAGTACTTTTCTAAGAGTAGTGCAGTCTAGTATGGTTGTGGCAGGTCTTTTCTGAGTAGTTGAAATAAATCCATCATAAAGTGTAAGTTTCCCAACAAACTATCGCAGATTAATTATGCAAAATATTAGAAATTTTGAGCATAGTAGGTACAAAACAATGAGCATAATTGGCTTGGTGTTGGGAATTAGAGCGTAGCATAATAGGAACTTCAAAAAGCATAATGTGCGTGTCCCTACTCATCAGTACTGATCTCTCCAGTTTCATGCTTTGCCTGCACATATAGCGTATGCGTACAGCTAGAGCCATGACTTTACATAAGTAGAACATTGTGTGTCGCTGGAAAAGTCAAGAAGCGCAAATGAGGTCAAAACTGGTGAACAAAGCATTTCCAGCAAAATCCACACAAATCATGCATTTGGAACACCATAAGGAACCCTTACACCG